>OY992883.1:20378513-20499667 GCA_963921405.1 Cepaea hortensis
TATGGTCACCAGTAGGGAAAAGAAAACGGGGAAGACCAAGAGAGACCCTGCGTAGAACCATCATTAGAGAAGGCTCATTCAATGGCCAAGTAAATATCCAAGATCTACAACAGGTAGCAGCGAACCGCCAAGCATGGAGAGACAGGACTTCTGCCCTATGCGCCGCCTTAGGCTCAAGAGGAAAGACTAACTAACTAACCGGCAATGAATATGATCATCATCATGTTCCTTCACAGCCAAGTTTTCTGTAGTCTTGTTCTTGGTAGTTTTGACCGCCGATCGATCGTCTTCCGTGCCCACTCTACAGACCCATCCAGCATTTCTTCCTCTGTCTCTGATACCGACGCTCTCAATTTTCTTGACAATGTTCTTAAGACTAAGAACTGTTCACATAATGGAACCCCCTCCCCCCAAATGAGTGAGGCTTGTTTTGTACTGATGTAGGCAGGCAGTATGTCTGAATTTGCCTGCATTACTGGGATATTAACTGACTAAGTGGGATGCAGAGGTGTTTCCAAGGCACCAGGGCTGGGTTATATACTAACCAAGACCTATTGACGCGTCCTCGTCGAGCGTCCTGGGCAACAGGTCCCTTCGGGATCCTGGCTAAGGTCAGTAGGATCGCCGATTCCTCCGAAGTCAGAGAGTGTCTGCCTGTATGGCGAGGAACCACCAGTCTGCACACCAATAAGCCAGACATGGGACAACGGATACTCACGCAAACCTCAGGTCCTATATGACATCACACTGATGTTGGACAACAGGATGCCTTCATCCGACATACAGGACTTCGCGTTGGAGCTCAAGCCAACGAACACAAGCAAGCAAGCAAGCAACTGACTAAGTGTCATGGGATGATTAATCAACTTAAGCGACTTGCCATATCTCATCTCATCGTGTTCCTCTTGTACCTTGCGGTGTCGAGGTGAAGTATAAACAACGGGAGAGCCCATTTATGGACTTCATGTATCAATATTCCCATGGACTCTGTTATTCCTCCTGTCCATTGTTTACGTGGTCGGCCTCTTTTTCTGCTTCCATCTGGTCTGTACATCATTGCTTGTTGTGGTATATTATTAGTTGGTAACCTAGTTGCATGGCCGGCTGCCTGGCCGAGGGGTTAGCAGCTTTCTACGTTAACCCTGAATACTCTCGTGGTTGATGTGAGCGCATGAGAATTAGAAGTGGGTCGAGTCGCGCCAGTGACTTATGAAAGTATGGAGCCGGTCGCTCAGAAAGTTGTGGCGTGCTGATGAGCGTAATCTAGCCAAGGAATCAACATGCAGCTAAAAGATGCTGGTGTTGACCACAATATCCTGAAACAGGATGGAAACGCGGGAAAAAAAAAAAAAAACCTAGTTGCATGGCCAAACCATTTGACTTACTGCCTTCTAATAAAATCTAATGCTGCCATAACCCCTACTTTAGTCCTCATTTCTGATCTTCTCTCTTCTTGATACATTGAGTATTCTTCTCAGGAATCTCATTTCTGTTGTTGTGAGTTTTCTTTCTCTTTTTCTGTCATTGTCCAGGTTTGGCATTGGTAGCACAGAGCTGGTAGTAAGATTGTGTTGTAGAGTGCTTTCTTAGTAACTACTAATACATGTTTGTTCTTTAGTATTGGTGCCATTTGTCCAGTGAGTTGGTTTGCCTTATTGCGTCTATTTTCAATCTTGCCTTCTGATTTTCCATTTGATAATATTATACTTCCTAGGTACTTGAAGCTCTTTACTTGTTTCAAGGGATGTTCGTTTAGGTGAATCATTGTTGTTTCTTCTTCTTTGGGTATAGTAATTACTTCTGTTTTACTCTGCCATGGTATTATATATCACCAAAATATTGTCATTGCGTTATAATAAAACTTGTCTGCTACCATGTAAACAACTTCTTTGACAGACCCTTACTTCACATTTTTCACCATCCATTTTTATTTCATCCAAACCTAGTTTTTGTTTGGCACTGAATCTGTTAATATTAGAGTTGCAATTAAACAGAGTGCCAAAAGGCCTATAAAAAGGTCTTTGGCTTTTGGTTTGCTTCTTTCTAGGGGTATGTCTGTTACTATGATCTTTGCTAGTGTCCACCAGTTATCTTTAATGTCTTTTGGACTGTCTATTTCTACTTTCTTGTTTGGATTCTTTGGGTTTTTTCTTATAATGTCTTTAAACTTGAACGTGTCCTGCAAATAGTTGTCTGACCACTTGTCAACCTTCTGTAGTAGTCAAATGGTTATATTTAAGATCATTATCAAGTTATTATTATTATATTATTATTCCTGATAATGTATGGCAATCTGCTTGTCACTTCTGGCATTTCTTAGTTTATGTATCTGAAGAAATGGATGGCATACTCCCTCCCTGAGTGGCCTTGTTATACCAAGATGAGGGTTCAAAATTAGCCGCAGGTGATTTGGAAGCAGACCACTTTGTGTTGATTTAAGTGGTATGAGGTTTTGGCCATTCAGAAAGCAATGGCAAACTACTGAACTCAAATTTTCTTGTAAATCAGTCAGTAAATGCTGGGGTTCTTCTTCTTCTGCTGCATTCATCCGGAGTTTTTTTTTCTGGACGTGACTGCGTTGTGCCTATTTACAGCAGAGCTGTGTTCTTGCGCCGTTAGGCCAACACATCTGACTTCTGCGGGCATTTGTTGACCGGGTTAACCTTCCCGGGGGTTTCTTAGGACGTTTGACTCTCACTGTTGTGGTGTTATCCCCCATCCCATCTGGCTCATATAGAACAGCCAAAGACATCCTGGTCAGCCCTCAAGGGAAGGCGGGGCAGACCATGGGCATTCCCCGCTATCCAAGGAGGCTTCCATACTTGCAGAGCCAACACACAGCGCTCTGGTACTGGGCTCACCCAAGGAATCGTCACGTCCTGCACATGGCTGCTTAGCCTCAATTCCCTATATAGGGCCTTCCGTTCACTATAGGCTGTTCTCCTGGAAACCAGAAGAATGCAGTCTGCAGATGACATCCACACAGTGAATGCTGGGGTTGATTGCAGCATCTTGTAAAGGTCATGCAACTAACTTAACTCCCTTCCTGATCCTTGGTTAGTGGTCGACATCTAGCCTCCGGCAAGGCAAAAAAACTCAGAACCGCTGTTTATATGGATGGTCATGATTTGCCCCGTGTACACATCACACATGTTAAAAATTACTTGGTGTTTGGGTATTGAATAAAGCTGGCCACTAAGATTTGAAAGCCTAGCCACAAAAGAATGTTTATAGCATGTGTGATTTTGGCATACACACATTTTGATCCCCATTGGTGCTACTATGGTCTTGCTGATGTGCTGAGACCCTCCTTGTATCATCTACGGGAGCACTTAAGGAGATGTTTTTAGGCAGTGAAAGTGATGTTTAACCTAGCCAAGTAAAGTTTATATTTCTGAGTTTCTTCACTGCAATGAAAGTGATGCTTGACCTAGCCAAAGTTTATATTTTTGAGTTTCTTCACCGCAGTGAAAGTGATGCTTAACCAAGCCAAGTGAAGTTTATATTTCTGAGTTTCTTCACTGCAGTGAAAGTAATGCTTAATCTAGCCATATAAAGTTTATATTTCTGAGTTTCTTCACTGCAGCAACAGCGGCATTCCATTGGTTAGAGGAGGCCACTGCAAAACACATTGCATTCATTACTGACTCAAGGAGTATGCTTAGTAAGGTGGAGAATGGAATGTTTTATGTGGAATGGCTCACCTCGCTTCATAGGTCACAGATTATGAGAATTGTTTGGGTCTTTTTGCCCTGGCCATGCAGGAGCATGGGGGGGGGGGGGGTTGAACAGGCTGATAGGCTGGCAGGGAATGTACCTCTTGGAGGTAGATTACCTATGGACAAGGGAGAGGTGGTCGTGCACCTGTTGGGACCAGGTGGAGAAGGTGGGGGAACAGATTGAGAACCCATATGTGTAAAGAATGAGATTACGGGGGATCGGCAGGGGTTCTGGAGGAATCTCAAAACTGAGAGGGAAGACCAGGAGAACTTTCAATCAGATAGCGGTGGGAACGATTAGTAATGTGACTCTTTGCTGGCTGTTGAACGAGGGGACAGAGCGCATATGGGAATTTCCTGAGTGCAGTGATGTTGGTTCTTAACTCAACTCAACTTAATTCACTGCAGTGAAAGTGATGCTTAACCAAGCCAGGCAAATTTATTCTATTCTGAAACATCTTTGCCTATTTTCCATTGTGCTGCCTTTATTTTCCCAAGGATTTGGTTTGTATTATGAATTAAAACTGTCTGTGTGCCTTAATGCGTCCACAGGACTCATCTCCCAGTCAGGTGCAATGGAGACTAGTACATCCTTGTCAAGAGCTGAAAGAAGCAGTTTTGTTTCTGGGAACCCCAGGAATATACGAACTGCTGGAGGAGTGGCTGCATGAGATGCTGCTGCAGTATCTCTGCAAACAAGTCAGTCCAGTCTTCTGGAAGCATTTTGAAGGCATCACTAGTGGCAGTGAGGACTCTGAAGCCAATGCTGAGGCCTTTTCTGCAGCTTTTGGCTTTTTATATGGTAAGTGCCTCTTTAGATTCGCTGTTTTGTGTGAGTTTTCAGCACACTGATGTGTTATGTTTTCTTAGTTTTATTTCTTGTTTTCTTGTTCCACAATAAAGATTTTGGTCGCCCAGTGTGTTACCAGGATGTAAGGGGGAAGCAAAGAATACTAGAACTGTAACCTATCATTCATGTTATAAGAGGCGACTAAAGGAGCTTCCGCCCGGGTGTTAACACGCCCCTAAGGAGAAGCAAGGAATAATATCACAAAATTACAGTGGCAATAACAGATGTTCCACATTCAAACAATACCAGTGACTGTGTTTTAATTGTTTCAGCTCAAGTATTATTCATTTATTCACTTCATATGTTATACAACTCTGCTGCATGCACTGGATGAGATGCAGCAAAATATGCCAGGCAATATGTTGGGCAACATATTGTTTGTGGATTCTGTGTTTAAATAGTCGTACTGTAACCTATCATGCATGTTATAAGAAGTGACTAAAGGAGGTTCCGCCTGGGTGTTACGGGGTCCCTAAGGGTAAGCAAGGAATAGTAACAACCTACAATGTATTTTGTTACAGTCAACTAAAGGAGGTTCTGCCCTGGTGATAACAGGGCACTATGGGGAAGCAAGGAATAATAACACTATAACCTATTACGTATGGGGAAGCAAGGAATAATAACACTATAACCTATTACGTATGGGGAAGCAAGGAATAATAACACTATAACTTATTACGTTACCATTGTTAATCTCTCAGTATTAACATCTAGAGAGATTAACAATGCATTAAAAATAAGAATTGTCAGATGTTACATATATTCAACTCTATTGTATGGCGCGAAAGCATGGACATTGAACAAGCAACTAGAAAGTCAAATAGATGCCCTGGAGATGTGGATATGTAGAAGAATATGTCGTATTTCATGGAAACTGAAATAATCAAATACAGAAGTTCTAGAAAAACTGGGAATGAAAAGAGAGTTGATGAAAAAAA
The DNA here is from genome assembly GCA_963921405.1 of Cepaea hortensis. Classification (NCBI taxonomy): domain Eukaryota; kingdom Metazoa; phylum Mollusca; class Gastropoda; order Stylommatophora; family Helicidae; genus Cepaea; species Cepaea hortensis. Next base: position 20,384,021 of record OY992883.1, read on the forward strand.
TAAAAAAGCGGCAAGTGAAATATTTTGGCCATGTTAAAAGACATAACAGTCTTATAAAGACCATACTTGAGGGCAAGCAAGCAAGAGGTAGACAATGATACAAGTGGGAAGATAACATCAAGAGATGGATGAACATCAGTCTTGACAGATTGTACAGTCAAGACGAGAGACAGACAGTGTTGGAGATCCATTACAGCCAACTTTCACTGTGGAGACGGCACCTGATTGAGTGATTGAAACTATTATGCATATTATAAAAGGCGACTAGAGGAGGTTCTGCCCTGATGTAACGGGGTCCCTATGGGGTAGCAAGGAATAGTAACATTATAACCTGCCATACAGGTCACCAGAGACAACACAGAAGGGTTGGGCATGGGGCTGTTTTCCCCCATTCTGTAGATATACTGTAGCTGCAAAATCCCATCAGTCATGGACATGTCTAAAGATAAATAGTAAAGAATAACTAAGAGGAAAGGAGGCTTGTTAGAAGAGGTATGGAGCATTGCTTAGAGAGGAGGCTCGTTAGAAGAAGTATGGACCATTGCTTAGGAAGGAGGCTTGTTAGAAGAGGTATGGACCATTGCTTAGGAAGGAGGCTTGTTAGAAGAGGTATGGACCATTGCTTAGGAAGGAGGCTTGTTAGAAGAGGTATGCAGCATTGCTTAGAAAGGAGGCTTGTTGGAAGAGGTATGGAGCATTGCTTAGGAAGGAGGCTTGTTAGAAGAGGTATGCAGCATTGCTTAGTAAGCTCAAGGAGTCTGGATCACATATTTTCTTCTGTTCAGTTTGGGAAATAGTTGTTAGTTGCATATTCTTTGCAGGACATCACAGTCAATCCTAGAATTCTTTGGCTGTTTGCAATTTCTTGCCAAGTTTACGTTCAGTAGTGTGCCATTGCTTTCTGAATGACTGGCACTCATACCATTTTATAAAAACCAGAGCAAGGCGATCTGCTTCCCAATTGTCTGCAGCTATGTTTTGAATGTGGTATGCAGGATTGCAAATTGTGTCCGTAACCCCTTCGCCACAGTCTATAGGGAAATAGAGGAAGACTTAAAACACAAGGAGAAGAGAAGTAGAGATGTAAATGAAAAATATGGGGAAGGGATGGACGCGCCTGCTTTGGATAGCTAAGAATAGGATGGTTTGAAGTGAGTTAGTTTAAGGCTTATTCCCCAATAGGAGATACATGACAGAAAAAGAAGAAACACTGCTGACTACTACTGCTTTGTTTGACCTTTCTCCATAGTTTTGTCAGTTCACTCAGCTGCAGGCTTTCTCCTGTCTGTATATGTTAAGTAAAAGCCTCAATAGCTTAGTCGCCTGATGCTGGACATTGGTCAACACGTTCCACTTTATATGTGCCTCTTGTTTGTTGAGTTTTTTTTTTTTATATTTCATATTATTTTATGCTCTTGTTTGCAGAGCTGTCTCGTAATATTTCATATTATTTTATGCTCTTGTTTGTCAAGCCCACTTGTTATATTTCATATTATTTTATGCTCTTGTTTGTCAAGCTCTCATGTTATATTTCATATTATTTTATGCTCTTGTTTGTTGAGCTCTCTTGTTATATTTCATATTATTTTATGCTCTTGTTTGTTGAGCTCTCTTGTTATATTTCATATTATTTTATGCTCTTGTTTGTCTAGCTCTCTTGTTATATTTCATATTATTTTATGGTCTTGTTTGTCGAGCTCTTTTGTTATATTTCATATTATTTTATGCTCTTGTTATATTTCATATTAGTTTATGCTCTTGTTTATCGATCTCTAATGTTATTTTTCATATGATTTTATGCTCTTGTTATATTTCATATTATTTTATGCTCATGTTTGTCGAACTCTTTTGTTATATATCATATGATTTTATGCTCGTTTGATGAGCTCTCTTGTTATATTTCATATTATTTTATTATCTTGTTTGTCAAGCTCTCTTGTTAGATTTCATATTGTTTTGGGTCTTGTATGTTGAGCTCTCTTGTTAAATTTCATAGTATTTTATGGTCTTGTTTGTCGAGCTCTTTTGTTATATTTCATATTATTTTATGGTCTTGTTTGTCGAGCTCTCTTGTTATGTTTCATATTATTTTATGCTATTATTTGTCGAGCTCTCTTGTTATATTTAAATTTATTTTATGCTCTTATTTGTCGAGCTCTCTTGTTTTATTTAATATTATTTTATGCTCTTATTTGGCGAGCTCTCTTGTTATATTTCATATTATTTTATGCTCTTATTTGTCGAGCTCTCTTGTTATATTTCATATTATTTTATGCTCTTATTTGTCGAGCTCTCTTGTTATATTTCATATTATTTTATGCTCTTATTTGTTGAGCTCTCTCGTTATATTTCATATTATTTTATGCTCTTGTTTGTCAAATTTTCTTGTTATGGTCCATATTATTTTATGCTCTTGTTTGATGAGCTCTCTTGTTATATTTCTTATTATTTTATACTCTTGTTTGTAGAGCTGTCTTGTTATATTTCATATTATTTTATGTTGTTAATGAAAGTTTAATTAAAGTTTAATTAATCAAATGCCACACTTGCCTAATGATACCGTTTTATGGCTGGCATAAAAAGTTGTTGTTCACCTTCTTCTTTTGCCTTTCATCTCCCAGTAGAAACAAAGGCCCTCAACCAACCCAGGCCAAGCCCTTTGTAGGCTTGTTCATGATTGGTTGTGTTGTGGACTAAAGTTTTCATGGGATAAGGTAGTCAGTCTCACATCCATCCTACCCGGGAAGGTTAACCCAGTCAAAAAATGCCCGCAGAAGTCGGATGTGTCGGCCTAACGGTGCAAGAACGCAGCTCTGCTGTAAACAGGCACAATGCAATCACGTCCGGAAAGAAAACTCCGGATGAACGCAGAAGAAGAAGACATCCATCCTACTTAATCACCTCTTACAATGTGCATGGGAGGTCGCATTGTTACTATTCTTTCATTCCCTCATGGGTCCTTTTAACACATGGACAAAGAGTTGTACCGCTTATTTCAACATGAAGTGAGAAACTGCCCGACCCAGCAGTTGATTAATTGAAAGGCCAGAAGAAACATTTATTTAACTATAATTTGTGTCATGGCAATATATAGCCAAAAGAAATATTTCTTTAACTATAATTTGTGTCATTGCAATATATAGCCAGAAGAAGTATTTATTTAACTATACATTGTGCCATAACAATATAAGGCCAAATGAAATATTTAACTGTACTTTGTGTTATAACAATGTAAGGCCAAAATAAATATTTAACAATAATTTGTGTCATAACAATATAAGGCCAAAAGAAATACTTAACTATAATTTGTGTTATAGCAATATAAAGCCAAAATAAATATATAACTATAATTTGTGTTATAGCACTCAGAATACACACATACATATATGGTCTGTCTCTCTCAGATAATGTCAGGGTGTAGGGATGGTAATAGTCAGAGGTATCAGAAACACAAACAAAAGTCAGGAGCCAGCCCCATTTTCTCATGCACTAGCATGTTTATTTTGACAAATTAGGCTTTCAAATTGATTGAAAATTAGTTTGCAAGTAAAAATTTTCAGGCGACTGGACGCTTGAATTTTTCTACCCCGGTTTACTGTTCTTATAGCCCACTGATTATGAATGTATCTTTGTTGTCCCTATTTTTGTTTTTACTTGCTGATGCCAAAAGTCTTGAATCCAGCAACATGCCACATGTGGTTTACTTCTTACATTTTGTCCATTCTCAGTATCTACATGGTTAGTGCCTTTAGGGCCAGAACATCGACCGCAGAAAGCGGTAGTTACCACACCTGGAACTTATTACATTGGGAAACGAAATGAGCACAACAAGGCACATAGAGTGCCCTGGTCATCTATTGCACCTGTATTCATCTGAAGTCGTCTTGACTTGTCTTGCCACTGGACTCAGATGGACTCAGGCGAGAGTGTGGTAGACGAATTGCGCAACTCTTCCTCACTTTAGTCCAATTCACGCGCAAGTAATTCTTTATCCAACTTTTTTCCTATACTTCTATGAGTTAAAAAAAGTCTTAAAAGTCGAGAGGATTGACTTCATTGCACCAGGTTTTATCCCATATGGCTTGGTCTCTTTCCACTGGGTGTCTGCCAAAAGTGTCGCACTAACTCTGTAGCTCCAACAACGATCCCCAGGAGTCTCAGAGAAAATGCACTCGTGAACCGAAAGATGTAGCCCAGAATCGAACCCTCAACATTGACGCTATGTTGCCATGGCTCTCCATGTCTGCCTGGTCGGCAGGCAAGTGTCTAGCCATTATGTTGCCATAGCTTCCTATGTCTACCTTCCCAGCAGGCAAGCAATGTAGCCATGGCTTCCCATGTTAAAAATAATACAGTAATATAGAATTAAATTCAGCATGTTGTAAACTGATTCTCACATTGACATTATTTTCAGATGTCTACACAAACTACTTCCAGGTGGCTCTAAAACGTCTTCGCTGGCTCCACTTACTTGCAGCCTCAGCACCGATTGCTGCCACAGCAGCATCAGCATTTACGCCAGTACGAAGCAACAAAGCCTTTAGTGCAGTCAAGGGAGCCATGGTTGGGGAGATGGAGAAGAAGGTGGGATTGTCTGCATCATTAGGTGTCACGAAAGGAGACAAGTCTAGCAGGGTTGAAACTGGAGGACGCTTGAGTGTTACTTTTGAGAAAGGTACCAAAGGTGATGAGGAAATGGACATTGGTGATAATAGTTTGGAGATGAACTCTTCATTTCCTGGAGGTGCTTTTGGATCTAACAGCGAGAGAAAAACGACAGTTATGGATGGTTCCTATATTTATGGAAATAACGCCACAGAAAATTCTTTCTTGTCGAACAGTGTGCCCTCAGTGCAATCTGAACAAAGTTTAAATATTTCTAAAAATAATCCAGTATTTCCAGCAGAGGTTTTTGAAGAGGGTGACGATTTTGAATCCTTCATCCGCTCTCCAATTGGAGGAAATAAGAAACTCACAGGTTTTCATATGATGAAATACACCCCCTTGCCACCAGCTGGTGGTGTCTCTAGAACACTTTCTTCCAACACTCATGGCTCAGTGGGTGGCAGCTCAGTATCTACTCTCTGTGGTGCCAGCCTCACTTCCACACCGGGGACTGCACTTAAACAAACCCCAGGTGCCATAACACCCATTGCACAAGATTCTCCAGATGTCTTCTCGGATTTGTCAATGGAAGGCAGTATATCCCACCCGGAAACTCCATCCATTACACAGAACTTCTCAACAGTTGCGACAGAAGCGATCCTAGATCCTCTCCCAGATCCTTCCATGGTGTTTGGTTCTGCTGCTTCATCAAGGCCAGTTCCAGGTGGGAGTGTGAGATGGCCGAGCAGCTCCCAGAATAAAGTAAGTGACTTCTCTTGTTTTCATTGATTAAACTACAAAACAGTGTTTTCCCGTAGTGAATTTGAATAATGAAGACGCAAACAATAGACTGCACGATTTATTGCCTGGCATTTCAGCTTGATGGATTTATCTAATTACTTTATGTTGTGTGATTTCTACAATGTATACCTGACGAGATGCAGCAAAATATACCAGGCAATAAATTGTGCAATATATCGTTTGTGTCTTTGTTATTCAAACTAAAAAACAGCCATTTGGTGGTTTAGTTTTAGTCAAGGATAATTTTTATTGCACTTGGACAACTCAAAATGTACGGGTGATCTCTGTGGTGAAGTGGTCAAGCCATGTGCCTAGAACTCTGAAGGTTGAGGGTTCATTTTCAGACTGCATTGTTCAGACTCCGATGGCCCCAGGAAGGTAACCTGGCCAAAAAATGCCTAAAGAAGTCGGATGTGTCGGCCGAAAGGTTCTAATATCGCAACCCTGCTGTAAACAGGCACAATGCAATTACGTCTTCTTCTTCTGCGTTCATCCGGAGTTTTTTTTCGGATGTGATTGCGTTGTGCCTGTTTACAGCAGAGCTGCGTTCTTGCGCGGTTAGGCCGACACATCCGACTTCTGCGGGCATTTGTTGACCGGGTTAACCTTCCCAGGCAATTACGTCTAAAAACAACATTCCGGATGGACGCAGAAGAAGAAGAAGAAGACTATGATGGCAATATTTCAGGAAAACCTTGCGAGTTATTGCTGGTGCTACAGGTTCACGTTTTGTGCAGTGCTCTCGGCAAACGGCTTGCCACTATGCAGTGTGAGACTGAGCCTGATCGGGTAAACCCCGGGGCAGGGAGACGATCCTCTCACTTTTAACCTCAATAAGTGCTCCTCTCATAGGAGAATCTCCACACAGGAGAATCTCAGCACTGGGCACAAACCCTGTAGCTCCAGCGAGCATCCAGATGTGTGTAGGCCACCATCTTCTGTTACTTTAAATCCCCCTTTGGGCTAGAAGTCCTCAACCAACTCACTCCAGTTCCTCCTATCCTTAGATACCCCACGCAGCTCCAGCCATCTCCTTCTCATATTATTAATTTCTGTTTCTACCACTCCTTTACTCCTTTCCATGTGTTTTAGGTCTTTCCCCTGTTTCTTTTGCCCTGTTGATTCCAGGAAAAGGCCTTTCTAGTTACACTATTCTCAGGTTTTCTCAATGTGTGTCTTATCTAGAGCGAGTTGTCTTTTCTTCACCTCTTGAATTACCGGTATTTGACTAGCTCTCTCTCTATGAACTCCATATTGGTGATTCTGTCATATCAATTTATTCCTTCAGACAGGGCCAACCTGGAACTGACCTCAATTTAAAAAGAAAATCCTTATCTCGATGGGGAATCGAGCACATGACAACAGTGTAGGTAGACAAGCATGCTAGCCATTGTGTTACAACAGCTTCCAGAATTCATAAACATAAAGTAGTAACGACTTTGAGACTGCCTATATATATATATATATATATATATATATATATATATATATATATATATATATATATATATATATATATATATATATATATATATATATATATTTGTTCTTGTGATGTTATTGTGCTGGCTTACCTTGCCTTTCACACCCCTATTTAGGTGTAACTGTTGGAAAAAGACCACCCATTTTGCAAGGTTTAATTGACCAAAGAGTCATCTGGTTAGACAAAAATCCACCCCTGTCATTAATGGGGATTGAACTCCGATCTCTGTGTTGGGATGTAAGTGTACTAATCTCTACATCTCGAATGTGCCCACCCCTAACTATCTACAGCACAACCTCTACATCTCCATTATGCTAACCCCTACATCTCCACTGTGCTAATCCCTACATCTCCACTGTGCTAATCTCTACATCTCCACTGTGCTAATCCCTACATCTCCACTGTGCTAATCCCTACATCTCCACTGTGCTAATCCCTACATCTCCACTGTGCTAATCCCTATATCTCCACTGTGCTAATCCCTACATCTCCACTGTGCTAATCCCTACATCTCCACTGTGCTAATCCCTACATCTCCACTGTGCTAATCCCTACATCTCCACTGTGCTAATCCCTACATCTCCACTGTGCCAATCCCTACATCTCCACTGTGCTAATCCCTACATCTCCACTGTGCTAATCCCTACATCTCCACTGTGCTAATCCCTATCTTCACTGTGCTAATCCCTACATCTCCACTGTGCTAATCTCTACATATCCTCTGTGATAATCTCTACATCTCCACTGTGCTAATCTCTACATCTCCACTGTGCTAATCCCTACATCTCCACTGTGCTAATCTCTACATCTCCACTGTGCTATTCTCTACATCTCCACTGTGCTAATCTCTACATCTCCTCCGTGATAATCCCTACATCTCCGCTGTGCTAATCTCTACGTCTTCACTGTGCTAATCTCTACATCTCCACAGCACTAACCCCTACATCTCTACAGCACTAACCCCTACATCTCTATAACACTAACCCCTACATCTCACAGCACTAACCCCTACATCTCTACAGCACTAACCCCTACATCTCTACAGCACTAACCCCTACATCTCTACAGCACTAACCCCTACATCTCCATAGCACTAACCCCTACATCTCCATAGCACTAACCCCTACATCTCTACAATACTAACCCCTACATCTCTACAATACTAACCCCTACATCTCACAGCACTAACCCTTACATCTCACAGCACTAACCCTTACATCTCACAGCACTAACCCTTACATCTTACAGCACTAATCCCTACATCTCACAGCACTAACCCCTACATCTCACAGCACTAACCCCTACATCTCACATCACTAACCCCTACATCTCACAGCACTAACCCCTACATCTCACAGCACTATAGTGTGTTTTTTTTTGGTTGCCTCAATATAAAATTCAATATCTCAGTAACGGGCTGAGATAAAATGATGAGATTTAGTATATAACGTTATCATTATGTCCACCCAACAAAACAATTTTTGTTCTGGAGATTTTACAGCAGATTTTAAAGTTAGCTTATATACGGTATATTAATTATGACTTAAAGATTACGACCATGATTTTAACAGTTTTACAGCTTCCCCAAGATTCGACCCAAATTATTCAAAATTTTCACGTGACTTTCGTTTTCAAACAAACAGCGCGAAGATTCAGAGGCGTCTCCAAATGTGGGTTCTTTCATGAAACGTGATTATATAAATAAACTAGCTGACAAGGCCCGGTTTCTGGTGGAAATCAATCAATCAATCAATCAATCTATCTATCTATCTATCTATCTGGCTGTCTGTCTGTCTGTCTGTCTGTCTGTCTGTCTGTCTGTCTGTCTGTCTGTCTGTCTGAATGTCTGTCTGAATGTCTGTCTGTCTGAATGTCTGCCGGTCGGCTGACCCATCCACCTACCCACCGACCCACCGATATCTATCTATCTATCTATCTATCTATCTATCTATCTATCTATTCTATCTATCTATCTATCTATCTATCTGCCTGCCTGCCAGCCCGACCACCCACCCACCGACAGACCGACCGACCTACCGATATCTATCTATCTATCTATCTATCTTTCTATCTATCTATCTATCTATCTATCTATCTATCTATCTATCTATCTATCTATCTATCTATCTATCTATCTATCTGTCTGTCTGTCTGTCTGTCTGCCTGTCTGCCTGCCGGCCCACCCACCCACCCACCGACCGATCGACCGACGTACCGATATCTATCTATCTATCTATCTATCTATCTATCTATCTATCTATCTATCTATCTATCTATCTATCTATCTATCTAATCTATCTAATCTATATGTCTGTCTGTCTGCCTGCCTGCCGGCGCACCCACCCACATACCGACCGACCGACCGACAGATATCTATCTATCTATCTATCTATCTATCTATCTATCTATCTATCTAATATATCTATCTATCTATCTGTCTGTCTGTCTGTCTGCCTGTCTGCCTGCCTGCCTGCCGGCCCACCCACCCACCGACCAACCGACCGACGTACCGATATCTATCTATCTATCTCTATCTATCTATCTATCTATCTATCTATCTATCTATCTAATCTATCTAATCTATCTAATCTATCTGTCTGTCTGTCTGCCTGCCTGCCTGCCGGCCCACCCACCCACATACCGACCGACCGACCGACAGATATCTATCTATCTATCTATCTATCTGTCTATCTGTCTGTCTATCTATCTATCTATCTATCTATCTATCTATCTATCTATCTATCTATCTATCTATCTATCTATCTAATCTATCTAATCTATATGTCTGTCTGTCTGCCTGCCTGCCGGCGCACCCACCCACATACCGACCGACCGACCGACCGACAGATATCTATCTATCTATCTATCTATCTATCTATCTATCTATCTATCTATCTATCTATCTAATATATCTATCTATCTATCTGTCTGTCTGTCTGTCTGTCTGTCTGTCTGCCAGCCTGCCGGCCCACCTACCCACCGACCAACCGACCGACGTACCGATATCTATCTATCTATCTATCTATCTATCTATCTATCTATCTATCTATCTATCTATCTATCTATCAATCAATCTATCTATATATCTATCTGTCTGTCTGTCTGTCTGTCTGTATGTCTGTCTGTATGTCTGTCTGTCTCTCTGCCTGCCTGCCGGCCCACCCACCCACATACCGACCGACCGACCGACAGATATCTATCTATCTATCTATCCATCTATCTATCTATCTATCTATCTATCTATCTATCTATCTATCTATCTATCTATCTATTTATCTATCTATCTAATCTATCTGTCTGTCTGTCTGCCTGACTGCCTGCCTGCCGGCCCACCCACCCACCAACCGACCGACCGACCGACCTACCGATATCTATCTATCTATCTATCTATCTATCTATCTATCTATCTATCTATCTATCTATCTATCTATCTATCTATCTATCTAATCTAATCTAATCTATCTGTCTGTCCTATCTATCTAATCTATCTGTCTGTCCTATCTATCTAATCTATCTGTCTGTCTGTCTGCCTGCCTGCCGGCCCACCCACCCATTAACCGACCGACCTACCGATATCTATCTATCTATCTATCTATCTATATATCTATCTATCTATCTATCTATCTATCTATCTATCTATCTATCTATCTATTTATCTATCTATCTGCCTGCCTGCCGGCCCGACCACCCACCCACCGACAGACCGACCGACCTACCGATATCAATCTATCTAATCTATCTGTCTGTCCTATCTATCTAATCTATCTGTCTGTCTGTCTGCCTGCCTGCCCACCCACCCACTAACCGACCGACCTACCGATATCGATCTATCTATCTATCTATCTATCTATCTATCTATCTATCTATCTATCTATCTATCTATCTATCTATCTATCTATCTATCTATCTATCTATCTATCTATCTATCTATCTAATCTATCTGTCTGTCTGCCTGCCTGCCTGCCTGCCGACCCACCCACCCACCGACCGACCCACCGACCGACCGATCCACCCACTCAGCCAGCCAGCCAGCCAGCCATCCATCCACCCAGCCATCCATCCACCCACCTATCTTTCTGCCTACCTACCTACCTTTCTGTCTGTCTGTCCGGGCCGCATCATTCATTTTATTCGGAGACTGCCGAGGGTCGTCGCTGGAGCTACGGAGTTCGTGCTTTGTGCGACGCTTTCCGCGCTGCGGAAAGAAACTGAGCCATATGGGATAAAAACCCTGTGCAATGGAGCCGATTCTGTCGACTGTAAGCTACTTCTTTGATTGCACCCACTCCCATACGAATCCAGATACGCCTTTGTTTGTCATCTGAATTTGCATGTCCTCATTACCGTAAACATAACATTTTTAACAAGAAATCACTAGTTGTTAAGCAAAACATCAAAGGAATGATGCCGCTTTTAATGATTTAAGTTGTTTTGGGACCTATCAAAGACATATTCCTTGGGTGGGGGTAAATATAAGACGGCTGGAAAAATTTCATAACGATGCAACAGATAGTTTTCAAAATAATTGATCTTGAATGACGGCATAAATTTCCGGACAGACTATAACTCCTACATCTCACAGCACTAACCCCTACATCTCACAGCACTAACCCCTACATCTCACATCACTAACCCCTACATCTCATAGCACTAACCTTTACATCTCTATAGCACTAACCCTAAAATCTCACAGCACTAACCCTTACATCTCTACAGCACTAACCCTTACATCTCACAGCACTAACCCTTACATCTCACAGCACTAACCCTTACATCTCTACATCATCTCTACAGCACTAACCCTTACATCTCTACAGCACTGACCCCTACATGTCTACAGCACTGACCCCTACATCTCACAGCACTAACCCCTACATCTCACAGCACTAACCCCTACATCTCACAGCACTAACCCCTAACACCCCTAACACCACCACTGCTCCTGTACTGTATGACCATTCATCCCTTTGATTGTGCCGTCTGCAGGTCCAGGTGATGTTAAAAGCGCTGCTGTTCTACTCCTTCCCTCCACATTTTGCGGCAGTGGTGAAAGATTTCTACTCTCAGGCATTCTTCATCCACAAGAGTCAAGCTGAGGGCTGTGGTAGGTGTTTACAAGTGTTGTTGGGTGGACAGTTTAAATGGTAGTGTTCTACACTTAGCATATATAAGAAAGTGATCAAAACCTTCTGATACATTGCGCATATCGTATTAGAACCATTTCTTACAGATAAATCGGCACTTGGTAGATAATGGAAGTTCACACAGACTTGACTTGACTTGACTTGACTTCCCAAGACATTTCTGGTACCCATTTTAGGCTGGGTCCACCTGGGGTTCAGATCATTTGTCTTCTCATAACGAGGCCGAAAAACGATGACTGCCTCTTTGTGATGTTCGTGATATATTTCTTCGCGACTTAGCTTCCATTAAAATGTCCTGATTGTATATATAGACCAGGAGAAAGCCAGCGACTGAATGAACTGACAAGAACTGTGGAGAACATCAAGCCAAGTAGAATTAATCAGCTAGTTTTTTTCTTCTGCAATGTATACCCTGTTGGGGAATAGGATTCCCCCAACTCCCACCAAGCCGTCCTATCTGTTGCTGTCTCCTACAGCTTCCTCATGTTCTTCCCATATAATACATTTGTTTCTCTGTTTCTCTAGCTCTCTTCTCTTTTTTTGTATTTGTATATTTTTTTCTCTATGTGTTTGTTGAACTGTCAGTGAATAGACAAAATGAGCAGTCTGGACATTTTGAGGGAGGCTAAGTCACAAAATCAACTTGTCACAAACGTCAGAAAGAGGCAGTCATCACTTTTTTGGCCACATTATGAGAAGACAAAAACTGGATCATGCTGTCGCTTAAAAGTCGACATAGTCAACTTCATTGCACCTGATTTTTATCCAATATGGCTCAGTCTCTTTCCGCAGCGCGGAAAGCATCGCACAAAGCACAAACTTTGTAGCTCCAGCGACGACCCTCAGGAGTCTCCGAAAAAATGCACCCGAGAACCGAAGGATGTGGCCCGGAATCGAACCCACAACCTTCGGAGCCCGAGTCAAATGGCTTGACCACTTTGCCATGGAGACACCCTTACAACAACATTTTCTGGCCACATTATGAGAAGACAAAAACTTAATCATGTTATGACAACCAGAGAGATTTGTGCAAAGTAAGAGATAGAAGAAGACAGCGAGAGAAATGTCTTGACAGTTTTGTGTCATGGCATGGAAGGGAGTCAACACACGAATTGATCCGTGTCGGAGATCACAGTTTGTGGAGGGGGCATGATCACCCAAACTTAATTGCAAGGCATTTGTTGATGATGTGATTTTAGGTTTCCCTCTGTTTTGTTTTTGAGTCCCTCCTTTTGTTTACCCCATGTGTTCCAGGAAAAGGACCTCTACTTATACTATTCTCAGGCTAGTCAGCATTTGGTAAATATATAGTAAGTCAGCATTATCATCACCTTCCACCTCTATATTGATGGTCACTGTCAGGGTCTTAAACTTGGCTCGCTAACCTAACAGTGTGGGACAGTACAAGTACAACGTGATTTGACGTAAGACTCAACGACACACCGTTCTATGGATTTATTCACATATCAAATACAGAACGATGATCACAACAATATATACTCGATACTTCAATACACTTACATACAGCTCACAAGTCTCACTCAAGATGTCCAGACACTCGACTTTCAGTACAGATACCACACAACGCCTTTCTCTCTGCACACGCCTGTCCGAGTCGAAGTCCCAGGGCTGTCTGCCGCTAACTCGCAACTCGCCTCTCACCTCAGGTGACGTCACGAGGCATGCGTGCGTTTAGCGTCATCCTTGCTTGACCGCTGGTCGCTTGTCAGCCAGCAGTCTTGCAGGCCGGTAACCACTATTCGCCTGGCGGCGTAACGAAGTTACTGCGTCCCTACTGGGAGCTAAGTCGCCTGGCGGGCGTAACGATGTCACTGCATCAACGTCTCCTTTCTGGACTCTGACACGCTCCCCCGGCAAATTCATGAAAGATGTCATCTTTCATGTATCATATATATACATAATGGGTTAATATTTAAACCTTGTCAGAGTCGACCCTTCTATTGTTATGTACATTTCTATCAAATGCAAATACATACACATATGCCATCGAAATATATAAAACGTGGAAGTTGCATTCAACGACATGTGGTGTTCAACCTTTAACACTTGTCAGGTTTCATCATCTCGATGGCTGATTACCTCAATTGCATAAGTGACCCAGTCAGATCGGTAGTTCCAGCTTCACGCATCTACCTCGCAGCAAATAGAAAAAAAACGTAATAATATGGTTCTCGAAACAAAAACCATCTAGCTAGACTGAAATACGACTTTATATAAGTCGTATAAAACGCTCAAACCCTGCCCTTATTTGGTCAGTAGCTCTCGTGTTGGTCTGTAATGTCGGCAACCCTCTGCCATGCTAGTAGATGTCTACCTGTTGTGTCAATAGTCTGGCAACACTTGGCTATTTATACACAACACATTAGAATATACATTTCAAATTATGGCCCTTTGTGTAAGGATGTAATAACAAATAAATGAAAGGGAAATAATTTTAAGATTCATGAAATACAATAATTTACAATAATTATTTTATTTCTTAGTGTCATTGCTTGACGTTTCTTCATATTAACGAGAAAAAGTCGGTAATATGAATACATTAATCAAGATATGATTCTAAGATTACACTACATAAATAAATAAACACACAATTCGTGTATTTCATTTTATAGATTCCTACAGATTTTAGAATCGTCATAGATATTTGAACTTTTATTTGTCGTCTGCTAATTTTACTCTAAATTTCTAACTAATCCGGAAGTACACACGAACATTAAAATCAGCTGATGTTGAAACTTGTAGAACACACTTGTTCCGGTTTGATGTAGTTACGGAAAGTACCTTTTTCACAGTTCATGTGTTAGATGTTTCACAAAACCTTCTGGATTACGATTCACTGCAGTGGAGTAGCTGTCAATGTTCAGTTTACACATTCTTACTCGTCATTAAAATGGAATGATTCACAAGCAGATGTCACTGTCAACTTGGATAGTTCGCTTAAGGTAAGTTCTTGCGCGAATTTGACACTGTTATTGTTCTTGGTATATACAATTAATAAATTTCGCTTTCTACCACACACTACACAATTATACAGGACAATCACTCCATGAACTAGTAAAATAAGAACACTATTTATAATGGGGGTAATCCCTATCACAATATTGTAGACAATGCACAGTTTTTTGTGAGTAGAAAAACAATTATTCACTCAATAATGGCTGTGTCGGTCTAAGTGTATTTGCACACACTGCACTCAGACATTGGTGCTTACTGGGTCGGTCGGACAACGGGACAAAAGATCGGCAATCGAATTGGTTCTGCCTGGAATATGTCGAACCTCAAAGCTATAATCTTGAAGCTTAAGAGACCAACGCGCTACCATATGATTTGAGGGTACTCCTGAATTTATAAACCGTAACGGGCTGCTGTCAGATTCTACGATAAAGTGACGTCCTAGAAGAAATCTGGACAATTTGGTTATACCTACCACTAAAGCTAGGGCTTCCAATTGAGGGATGGACCACGCCCGTTCTCTGGGCTTTAGTTTTCTGGATACGAAGTAAACGGGATGGAGTATGTTGTTGTACTCCTGCAACAAGACTGCTCCAATCGCCACGGAGCTAGCATCTGTACGCAATCTGAAAGGTAAACGAAGGTTGGGCAATTTGAGGATGAGATTATTCAAACTATTATCAGAAAAATATGATAGCACTTTTCGGAATGCAATTTGTAGGCATTCATTGTTTACAATTTTATCTGGTTTGTCTTTGGTTAGTAAATTAGTAAACACTTCGGTCAGTTCAGAGAAATCAGGAATGAACTGCCTGTAATAGTTTATTAATCCCAGCAAACTTCTGACTTGTTTCTTAGTAGTCGGAAGTGAGAGTTTTAGTATCTTGGACACAATTTTATCGTCTGTCATGACAAAGCCATTGGATATTTTGTACCCCAAGAAAGTTATTTCCTGGTAGGCTATGTCTACTTTTGCAGGCTTTACAGTCAGTCCGTGCTGTCTAATACGTTCAAATGTCTGTTCTAACGTCTTAATGTGCTCTGTCATTGTCTCTGTGTGAACACAGATGTCGTCTATATAGCAAATTATGTTAGGAATGTCTACAAGAAGCAGTCGTGTCATACGTACGAAGGTGGCAGGGGCATTGACTAGCCCAAATGGAAGTTTGCACCATTCGTACAGTCCCCAAGGTGTGGCAAATGCTGTCAGATGTCTGCTCTGTTCGTCTACTGCTATTTGCCAATATCCTTTAGTCATATCTAGCATCGTAAAGAACCTAGCGTCTGTCAGTTCTGTCAGAAGATCGTCAGTGTTTGCCATTGGCTCCAAATCTAGAACAGTTATTTTATTTAGCTTCCTATAGTCAATGCACAGTCTTATTGTATTATCTTTTTTTCGTACAATCACCATTGGAGATGAGAAGTCTGACTGGGATCGTCTTATGATGTTGTTTTTCTCTAAGTTGATGATTTCCTGGTGTAAATGTTCTTTGTAATGTAATGGAATGGTGTATGGTCTGCATTTTATGGGTGTGTTTGATGTGAGTGTGATGTGATGCTGTACTAATTCTGTTTGTCCTGGATTGTTGGAAAAGATGGTGTTGTATTGCTGTATAAGCTGTTTGCAACTGTCTGTCTCTGCTTGAGTCAACTTTGGGTTGATTTTGATCTCCTTCAAGCAGTTTGTCGTGTCTAATGCAGGCGTTGGAATCTCGTCACTAGCATCCTCGTCTTCGTGATCTATTATCACTGTACAAGCTGTCGTATCGTCTTGTTCGTTTTCTCTGTTGTGGTATGGTCTTAGCATATTTATGTGAAATATTTTATGTTTGTCTTTTATGAGGATTTCGTAGTCTACAGGTGAAATCTGTCTCGTCACTTTAAAAGGTCCCTGCCAAGAATCAGTCAATAGGTGTCTGTCACTAGGTAGTAGAAGAAGAACGTCCTGTCCAGGTGTCAAAGTTATCGTCCTGTTACCTTTGTCAGCATACTGTCTATAAGTAGCACCAGATAGTTTTAGTGCATTCTTTGCAATAACACAAGATTTGATGATTCTTTCACGCAATGATGTGACATATACGTATGATGATACGGGTTTAAGTACTGGAGTAGAATCAGTTAACATTTGGTGATAAATGGTCAATGGGCCGCGTGGTTTGGCACCATAGATAAGTTCAAAAGGAGAGAAACCGGTACTAGAATGAGGTACCTCGCGATAAGCAAAAAGAATAGCTGGTAGATATACATCCCAGTTATTGGGGTGCTCTTGCGTTACTTTGGCAAGCATGTGCTTTAGATCCCCGTTAAATTTTTCCACAATTCCACTACTGTGAGGATGGTAAGGGGAAATGAAACACTGTTTTACTCCCAACATTTTGGTGAAAGCTTGGGTAGATGCGGCAATAAACTGAGTGCCCCTATCAGATTGGATAGTATCTGGAAAACCTATCCTAGAAAAAATATGGAAGAAAACTTCCATTATATCATTGGCAGTAATGTTCTTTAGCGGAATCGCTTCTGGCCAGCGACTACATTGATCAATGACAGTTAGAATATATTTATTCCCTTTAGTTGTTGTATGATTAAGAGGGCCCACTATGTCAACAGATAGTTTTTCAAAAGGTCGACTGGCTAAGTCAGTAACTTGTAACTTTGCCTGTGGGTTTTTTCCTTTTTTTACCAGTTTCTGGCAGGTGTCACAACTTCTGCAATATTCTTTAATGTCATTGCAAAATTTTGGCCAATGGAACTGTGTCAATAACCTTGATCTGGTCTTAACGTATGCCATGTGCCCTGCAAGAGGTATATCATGAGCAAGATGTAAGGCTTGCTTGCGATAATTTCTTGGCAAAACAGTTTGCTCTGTTGTATTGTCACCTTTGGTGTAATACCTGGTGAGTATATCATTTTTCATAGCAAAATGCCATTTTGCATTCTTTGTTATCTTTGGCTTTTGGCCGATCAGATTAAAGTATTTTGACAATGAAGGATCAGCTTTTTGAGCTGTTACAAATGTTTCCTTCATGGTGTTAGTAGGTAGTGATTCTGGGCTAAGCAGTTGTATAGCCTCAGTTTGCTTACTTTCATCTTGCACTCTAGCAGTAGATCTCGTTACTACGTTCACACATTCAATGATATCAGATGATGATGGAACAATGTTATCAATGATGTCATGAGAACTTAGTGCTACATTAGCTACATTTACAATACAATCAATAGGTGGTGTGACATTTTCAATGACATTGGATGGTGATGTCATGGTATCATCAATACATAGAGATGTTATGTCATGAGGTTTATCATTCACCTCTGGTAAATTTCCAATAATTACATCACACACTGGGTTTGTTAATGCAGCGACCTTTACTTTCCCAGTGAGGAAAGGTGTTTCAATATCTGCCCAAGCTAATGGGTATCTCTCAATATTGCCTGAGAATGTTCTGCATGTTACGTGCCTGCCTGTATAGTCTGTAGGCCTTATGAACGTTCTCTTTAGACCAATAAGTGAACTGCCTGTGTCACGAAGGACTGTAGCTGACTTGCCATTCACATATCCGTGATGGATGATTATCTTGCCTTTTGAGTCTACTACCAAATTAGCTTCTTCATTGGCAATAGGGATGGTGTGACCGCATGTTAAAATACCATCTTCATAGAAGGTGTTACAAACAGCGCATTTATTTGCGCTAAATATGTCAAAAGCCTGTGCTGAGTTCACAGGGTGTTTCTCTGGCTGTTCTTCGTCTGACGACGAACCATCAAGCAAGGCGACATTTGCTTTGTTGTACATTTGTTTACCTTTACAATCTACTCGATGGTGTCCGTGCGCCTTACAGAGGAAACATTTACGTAGAGTTCTGAAAGATGTACGTTCACTATTTAGTCTGTTTACCATGTTTCGCAGGTAAGTCTGATAATCTGGGTGTTTATCGCACATTTCACCCGGATGATGTGAAAATTTACAGTGAATACAATGCTTAAACTTCTCAGAGGTAGGCCTTTGAGGTTTCTGCCTACTGTAGGGTTTGTCATAGTTAGCCACTGCTACAAAGTTAATGTCAGTAGCTTCAGTGGCAAAACAATGTTTGTTGGCTGTGTAGTACGCCGAACCCCGTCTTTCAATCTCATCCACACTAGTGCATTCATTCTCTAACAAGAATTTAGAAAATGCTGAAGGAATAGATGATACAATTTTGTCTCTAATGATCAGATCTTCTAATTTCTGATAATTTTTGTCAATTTTAGCTGCTGAAGTCCATTTGGTGAATATATCTCGGACTAAGCAGAGGTAATCAGAGAACGTTTGAGTCGGTTTTGGGCTCAACTTAGTGAATTGTTCTCTGTAACCTGCCTCGTCTAACATAAAATGTGCCATAATCTTAGATTTCAGATAATGGTAATCTTTTCTGAGGTCTTTGGGGATGGTTTCAATGACTTTAAGAGGTTCCCCTGACAAACTCCTCATGTAAACGATATTCCATTCAGACAGTGGAACTTGGTAATGTTCCATTAAAGTTTCAAAATTTTGGGTAAAGGCTGCGATGCAGTCACCCGAGGTATAATTACGTACAATACCTTGATATTTCTTGTACTGGTTTTCTTTCTCCAGTCTCTCAGATTTCTTAGACTCTTTGTTAATGGCAGTCTCAGTGTCAAGTTGTTTTATTTTCAACTGTAACTCCAGTTCTTCTCTCTTACTCTGAGCTGCTATTTCTGCCTTCTTAAGTTCACTATCTATCTCAGCCTTTTTCAGTGCACTATCTAGTTCAGCTTGCTTTGTCTTTGCAGCCAGTTCTACCTGCTTTAATGCTCTTTCAGCCGCTCTTTCATCGCGTTCAGCAGTTTTCTCCTGTACTAGTAGGTATTCAGAGTATTTATTCTCACTCCATTTTGTCAATTCATCACCTGTCAAATGTAATTTTATCCCCATATCAATGAAATCAAATAATGAAGACATGATGAAAAATTTCAATGAAATACCAGCCACACAAAATATGTTATAAGTGGTTAGTAATAAACAATTTACAATTGATTTCTATTGACAACACGTGCCTCAAATTGCTTCCTTAAAGTATAGAAAAAGAAAAATATACTTAAGTGCCCTTGGTGCGGTGAAGAATGGTTGGAAATCGGGCTAGGAACTGTAGGGTCGTTACTTCGAGAACACAAATGACCTCTACGGCAAGGTTTCGGATGGTACGGAAAAACCTGCTTTATTTTGGAGGAAAATAAATTAGCGTCTATTTGTTGGTGTGTGCCTGCTTGTCACTAAGTGTTGATTAGGTTTGTATGGCGTTGAGTGTAGTTGTAGGTCGTAAGTTTGTCTGTCAACAATTTTTTTTCCAAAACACAAGTCACTTTCTTTCCAAACTTTTTGCTTCCGACAACTCAATTCACAAAGGCAATCTACAAGTATCTCAACACTCTACAACACTGATGACACATCACTTACATCAAGATGACATTCAGTAAGGACATAGACATCAAGTTTACAAGATGGCGACAAGGTCAAAATGGCGACAAGATCACAATGTCGACGAGGTCAAAACGGTGACAATGTTCACAAATCACAAATGTTTTATACGTTTACAAGAACAAACAATATGTATGCACTGTACGTTTACAAATAGTCTTGCACATGTTTAAACAATGTAGTTAATAATCAAAATGAGCCTTCCATGATCACAATACATGTACTATAAAGTTTGACAAAAATTTTACGTTCACAAACTCTAGTTTTAAATCGTTACTCACATATACATGTTCATTTTAAAGCCGGACGAATGCCACCACGTCCACACTTGTCAGGGTCTTAAACTTGGCTCGCTAACCTAACAGTGTGGGACAGTACAAGTACAACGTGATTTGACGTAAGACTCAACGACACACCGTTCTATGGATTTATTCACATATCAAATACAGAACGATGATCACAACAATATATACTCGATACTTCAATACACTTACATACAGCTCACAAGTCTCACTCAAGATGTCCAGACACTCGACTTTCAGTACAGATACCACACAACGCCTTTCTCTCTGCACACGTCTGTCCGAGTCGAAGTCCCAGGGCTGTCTGCCGCTAACTCGCAACTCGCCTCTCACCTCAGGTGACGTCACGAGGCATGCGTGCGTTTAGCGTCGTCCTTGCTTGACCGCTGGTCGCTTGTCAGCCAGCAGTCTTGCAGGCCGGTAACCACTATTCGCCTGGCGGCGTAACGAAGTTACTGCGTCCCTACTGGGAGCTAAGTCGCCTGGCGGGCGTAACGATGTCACTGCATCAACGTCTCCTTTCTGGACTCTGACAGTCACCTAGAGTGAATCTCTAATATTTTGCATCCAGTATAATTTCTAAGCAAGTTGCATATCATTTACAGGACATTACTGTCAACTCCAGAATGTTTTTGGCTGTTTGTGATTTCTTGGCAAGTTTACGTTCAGTAGTTTGCCATTGATTTCTAAACGACCAGCAATCATTCCATTGTGTGAAAACCAGTGCAAGGTGGTCTGCTTCCAAATCACCATCAGCTGTGCTTTAAACGTAGGATTGCAAATTGCATTCGTAACCATTTTGCCACAGTGCCGGCTCCTGTATTCATCACAAGCACTTATTCAATCTTCTCCTAGTCTATCTCTTGATTTTATCTTCCCACATGTAATGTTGTCTTCCTCCTGAATGCTTCATTTCCACTTTTTACCCCTTCTCGTTGGATAAAAGAAAGTCTCAATAGTGCATTTATATAGGCTGGCTCCATTCCATCTCTTGATGTTCTCCACCCACATTTACTACCTTCCTTTTGCATGCTTCCCCTCTACTTTTCCTTACAGAATATCCTTTAACACTGAGATAGTGACCAAACACCTGAATTGTTTTACCTTGATCTTATACAGTTATGGTTTCTTCAATCCTATTTTTTGTAATACGGCTTTGTTTTCTTCTTCTGCCACAATATTTTTCTGATTTATCTACATAATCACATCTTGAAAGCTTCAATTCTACCCTCATATGTTTTATTCATTGTCCATGTTTCTGCACCATACAGTAATGTAGAAAAAAGATCACGCTTTGTTAAATTCGTGAGAAATACTGTTTCATATTGTTTAATGTTAGTTTGACCATTCCTAATCTCTTTCTTATTCCTTCCTCCCACCTGCCATCATCTGTATCAGTTGTTTTATGTTAAAACAACCATTGACTTGTTCAGGTGTCTTTCCATTCAATGTAATTTTCAGAATTTACATACTGCAGTGTTTTGTTGATAATCATGCATATATTATCTCTGATCTAGTGTTTACACATTATCTGGAGCAAAATTTGCAGTGATTAGAAATGCTGGATGTTTGGCAAACTTCTTGACTGTGTGTATGGGGACAATTCTCAGTTTTAAGCTATCTCAACTCTTTTGCACAGACTAGACAAAAATCAAAGTTTGTTTTCTTTATATTTCAAAACAGTTTATTCCCTTAGTGATGTTGATTACATTGGAGTAAAAAAAATATATCATCGACCTTTTCATTTCTTCTAATTTTGTTGTAGCTGCTCAAGTGTTTTTGTTTGCCTTTCAGCTATTGATGATGAGATGAAGAGAAGCCAGGCGAGATTTGATGAGGTGAATAGAAAAATGTGAGTAGCCAGAGGAGCCTTGTTTGGTTTTGCTTACTTGTATAAAAGTGAAAAAGTAGTCCCATAGCAGATACTGACATTGGGGTAGGAAGTGTCAGGCCTTCACATATTCTAGGCTATGCCATATGAGGTGAGGTGGGCAGTTTACTTCCTCATTGCCTTTCCTTCACATGCTATACTAGAAAATTGTCTTTCTGGTACACATTTTTGTGAAAAGTCGCTTAAAAATCGACAGGGTCGACTTCGCTGCACCGGGTTTTTATCCCATATGGCTCTGTCTCTTTCCGCAGCGTGGAAAGCATCGCACAAAACACAAACTCCATAGCTCCAGCGATGACCCTCAGGAGTCTCCGAAAAAATGTACTCATGAAACGAAGGATGCGGCCCGGAATCTAACCCACAACCTTCGGAACCCGGGTCACACAGCTTGACCACTTCACCATGGAGACTCCCGTCATTTTTGTGAGGCTGGGTCAAGCCCAGAGGCTGGAAAACATAATCCTGCCTCAGCTGGGGATTGAATCTGGTGCACTGCCTTGGCAGGCAAATGCACTGACCACAGTATCACCATGGCCTTTGACTGATATATATGCATAAATAAAGATTGACTGCCGTGGGTCTCCAACAGTATGTACACTGCAGTTGCTCACCCTGACAGGCCTCTGTTCAAATAACAAAGACACAAACAATAGATTGCATGATTTATTGCCTGGCATATTTCCCTGCATCTCGTCAGGTATATACTGCAGAAATCACACAACATAAAATAAAGTGATTAGTTTAAACCTTCAAGCTGAAGACTCATATTCACACAGTAATCTCTACCACAGACCTCTGTTCATTTAAACACAGAAGCCACAAACAATTTGTTGCATGATTTATTGCCTGGCATATTTTGCTGCATCTCATCAGGTGCATAATGCAGAATTATATATCGTATAAAGTGAATAAATAATAATACTTTAGCTGAAACAATTAAAACACATACTCACAGGTATTGTTCAAATGTGGATCATAAATGTGAAATTATTATGGGGATAACAGATACTCCACATTCGAACAACACTTGTATCTGTGTGTTTTATTTATGTGTAATATTTCATTTGCTGAGAAAACATGAGTTTTTAGATACAAGATATGTTACTGCATACAATCACATGAAGGTACCTTACACATTCTCACCTGATGACACATTCTGTGCTTCATGTGTTTCTGCTGGAAAAATTAAGGTCTGATTTCTTTGTGAACAGACCACATGTTATCTGTATTGTCCTGAAGTTTTTGGCTCTCACTTGCTTTGAACTCAATCGTAGTCCACACACACTACTTCTAGTAGCACTGGACTGAATTTTGTGTGTGGATTAGCTTTCCCTATTAGCAGTGTCCCTCGTCATCAGGCGAACCCACTCCAACTTCAGAGGTACTTGTAATTTATGTCTCCAAGACAAGGACGAAAAGTCAACATTTTAGTCCAACTATCCGGTGTAGGGGTTAAACACCTTACCTCGGCATCAGCACACCGGATGTTTAAGAACGCGTGTGCTTATCCATTCAGCCATGCTGACCTCTGCATTTTGAAAAGTGTTCTGACATCCATAAATGCATGTTTATTACATTGCTTATGTTGACGGCCATTCTGTGGTGAAGGAGTTACAAATGCAATTTTTAATCCCACATACCATGTTCGAAACAAGGCTGCGGGCGATTTGGAAGCAAACCGCCTTGCATTGGTTTCCCTACAATGGTATGAATGGCGGTCTTTCAGAAAGCAGTGGCACAACTACTGAATGTAAACTTGCCCAGGAATCACAAACAGCAAAAACTGCTACACCCTGTAAAGAATATGCAACTAATTTTATGTTCATTTAATCCTGCTTTTGCTTTCTGCAATAGAAGTTATAAACTCCTGCACAATACAGTAATATAGTGGCCCACCTGATGGCAGCTATTCCCTGGTTCTGCAGATTGTGTCCAAACCTGTCTGCTGCAGCAAGATTCCTTGTTGAATATCTGAATGGTAATCAGCCGTGCACATAGACTGTGCTTCATTACTATTACGTCATCATCATCATGTGATATGCCAATAAGCGTGGGCGGTCGTGTTTCGTCATCTCACATGATCACCAGAGTCATGGATCAGCTCTGTGTTCCTGTCCCGATCATGCCACATGCCCAAGCCATCTCGATATTTACTTCTCTACCGTCCCCTGTTCTTTTCACCATCACTCTTCCCAGTTGTCACCAAGTTTTCTTTAGTTATTTCTTCTCATAAAGTGCCCACAGTATTTTGACTGTCTGCGTCTAATTTGTATAATCAGATTGCGGTTTTAATTTGCTTCTTATAGGACTTGCTCTTTGGTATTTCTGTCTGTATATGATATTCTTTGCTATGTCCTCAGAACTTGTACTGTGTGTTGTTTTTATTTCAATGCTAAATTATGTGTAATTAAGAGCCATCAACATGTCTTCAAGGCTAACACTAGTGGACTGACTTCATTGCACCAGGTTCTATCCCACCTGTCTGAAAGCGTGGCACAGAGCTCGAACTGCATAGTTCCAGTGATGACACCCAGGGGCCTCCCAAAATGTAGCATTTGTGAACCAAATGAAGGAGTTTAAAAAAATTAAGCCATGATCCTCGTAATGTGAGGCAGTTGGCTTAACCACTGCACCAGGGAGACTCCAAAGATGTCTTGGAGCATGTGACAGCAAAGATGGCACTAGATGATGGTGAAACCAGGACCATTGGGTCAGATGGCACGTGAAATACTAGCCACTACACTAGAGCGGCTTCTTTTTCATCACATGATGGTTGGTTATGTAGTAATGATGTTGGTTGATAAGTGTAATTGTTGAATTGTGTCAGGGATGAGATGGGCCTGATGGAGCTGGTGTCTGGAGCAGCTGTTACAGAGATTGTCCACAGTCAGATAGAGAAACACATCGAAGATGAGTGCAAGGGCAACTTTGATACATCTTACCAGTCTAACCTGGAGGAGGTGAGGGAGAGAGAGAAAGAGAGAGATGGGGGGGGGGGGTTGGGGGGAGGAGGAGAGGGTTGAGTGAAAAGACAACTTGATACATCTTACCGGTCTAACCTGGAGGAGGTGAGAGAGAGAGAGAGAGAGAGAGGGGGAGGGGAGGAGGAGGAGGAGAGGATTGAGTGCAAAGACAACTTTGATACATCTTTCCAGTCTAACCTGGAGAAGGTGAGACAGATGGATGTAGGGAGGGTGGAGGGATAGATAGATAGACATACAGACAGACAGAGCAAATAACATTTGATAATTCAAGCCCATGGTCTGTTTATGGTCCTCTACCTCATGAACCATACAGGGCTATATAGTCCTGTTACAAGACCAACTCTTAAAATATATTCAGGATTTTCCCCCTCCATGTACTTCATATAGACTTCAGTAGAATAATATCTTGCAAATGAAAGCAGTTCAGTCAGAGTAGAATTCTAGCCATGGCAAATGTGCAAGGACAACAATTTTACTATAGTGAATGAATCACAAGATATTCAGTATTGCATATTTCTGGCTGGTCATGGGGCATTTAGTAAGACGAGCATTCAGTGGATATTAGTAATGACTTACGTTTTGCAGGATAGAGGTAAGCAACAGACATCATTAGTCATCATCATCCAGAGCCTTGCCGACTGGCCAGGGTGGTTATAATTCTCCACATCTTGCGGTCTTTTACAACATGTATCAGCTAGTGTACTGAAACTTTCTTGTGCCATGACACAAGGCTGTCAAGGGTGTTCTCTCACTGTCTTCCTCTGTTCACTCCACAAATCTTTCCAGTTGTCACAACATGTTCTAATCTTTCTCTTCTTATATTGTGGGCAAAAAATAACGACTGCCTCTTTCTGGTGTTTATGATAAGCTGTCTTTAATCTTAACCTCTTTCAAAGCATTTTGTCTCTCCAAGGAATTGCCAGCATTCCTCTGTACAATCACATCTTTGAGGCCTCCAGACATTATTTTGCTCGTTAATTGTCCATGATCCACAGCCACATGTTAGAATTGATTCTACCAGTGTTCCTCGCCATCAGGTGAACCAACTCCGACTTCTGAGGTACTTGTAATTTACGTTCCCAAGTCAAGGATGAGACGTCAGCATTGCAGTCTAACTGACCAGTTTAGGGGTTGAACTTGCTACCTCAGCATCAGCACACCTGATGTTTAAGAACAATAGCTCTGATCCATTCAGCCATGCTGACCTGTAGCAATAATTTGGGAATGGGTTGATTGATGTCCTGGCTTTTACATCTTGGTAGTTTATGGTCTCTACATCACATATACAAAAGATGAAGCAAGTCTATATCGGACACATTTGCACAAGCACGGAGTTAGTACAACAGTTAAAATACAGTTAGGTGTATATCCTTTACAGGACGCCACAGTCAACCCCAGCATTTTTTGGCTGTTCGTGATGTCATGGCAAGTTTACGTTCAGTAGTTTGCCATTGCTTTCTAAACGACCAGCACCCATACCATTTTATTAAAGAACCAACGCAAGGCGAGTACAACAGTAGCAAATACAAACCTCCAGAAGCTGGATAAATGACAGAATGCAGGAATCAGAGTTATTACAGAACTAAAGAGTTCACCAATAACAGCAATGGAAGCAGCAGTGTTGCTACAAAATCTAAGGGAATGAAGAGAAGAGAAAATCCCCATCATGGCTGACAAGTTCAGATGCTTAAATCAGGACCCTCTTCTTCATGTTACATTGGCCCGTAAGGGAAGCAAAGAACAGTAACACTGTCATCTGTCATGCATGTCATAAGAGGTGACCAAGGAGGGTTGGTCTGAGACTGGCTATCTCATCTCATCTCATCCTGTTTCTATTGTACCTTGCGATGTTGAGATGAAGTATAAACGGCGGGAGTTCAGCAACACACTGCCCATGTAGATGAGACTTCACTACTGGACCGGGAGAACAGTTTCAGTACTAACCTGATTCTGACACCCGGCTGTTTTCTGGGCTTGAGGGGAAGTAGAGTTCAGCAACACACATCCCATGTAGATAAGACTTCAGTACTGGGCTGGGAGAACAGTTTCTGTACTAGCCTGATTCTGATAGATCCAGGCAGTGTTTGAGGCCTAGGCAACCTGACCACCAATGCATCAGACTTGAGAGTTAAAACTCAGCCTTCCAGAGCCTTCACAATCAATCAGCCATCCAGAATGCAGGTCAGAGGTCACCATGGCTGAATGGATAAGAACGCTTGCTCTTAACTTTCTGGTGTGCTGATGTTGAGGTAACAGGTTCAGCCCTTACACCGGTCAGTTGGACTAAAATGTTGACTTCTCGTCCTTGACTTGGGGACTTAAGTTACAAGTATCTCAGAAGTCAGAGTGGGCTCACCTAACTGTGAGGGACACTGGTAATAGGGCAAGCTAATCCATATATAAAAATCAGTCCAGTGCACTAGAAGTAGTAGCATGTGTATGGACTACGCTTGAGTTCAAGGAGAGCGAACACAGCTACAAAACAAAACAGAATGCAGATGTTAATGATTGAAGCTAGAGACATACAGCAGGGAAGCAGAAGAATGTCATGTCTGTCATTCTAATTATCTTAAGTAGATGTAACTATTCATGATTTTATGTCAGATGTTTTAACTGTTCATGATTTTATGTCAGACGAGTCTAGATGTTTTAACTGTTCATGACTTTATGTCAAACGAGTCTAGATGTTTTAACTGTTCATGATTTTATGTCAAACAAGTGTGTACCTACTGTCTTCTCCATGACAGTGGCTGGACCAGCAGATCTTGGGTTGGTTAAATCACATCTACGCATGCAAACAGACCGCCTCCCAGTTGGCAAGTGTTGGAGCATTCCGAGACAGGCTGCGGCATTTTATCTATGAAACCTACGCCAGGTTTCTGATTGGTCAGTTCTTCGACATCATCATAGACTACCCAGACTCTAAACCAGCCATCATGGACTTATGTGCCTGCCTGGAGAGGACAGATTTGAGGTCAGAGCTGGTGTCCACTCTGAAGCATGCCCTGGAGAGCAGGCTGCTACACCCTGGTAAGTCTCCCCGGGAAGGGGGGGGGGGGGGGTCTGCGGCAAAGGTATTAACCCACCTATTTCATACTCTGAAGGTCATAGGTTCATTTCTCTTGACTGTCATTGAGACCATGAGTGCAGTTTTTCAGGAGAAACATTGGAAGCTATAGAATGGGACTCACTTAAAGGAAAAAGCTCAACAGATGGGGCTGGTTATCAACCAAGATAAGACAGAATATATGGTAATTTCATGAGAAGGAATGGCTAAAAACTCTGGCCACATACAAATAGATAATATGACCATTAAAAGAACGGAAACATACAAATACCTGGGTACAATCTTCAACTGCTCCAACATCATAATAGGAAGAAATACAAACAAGAATCAATTCTGGAAATAAGATATACTATGTACTACAACATCTACTAAAATCAAAGGCGCTATCTCGTAACACCAAGATCACAATATACAAAACACTGATCAGACCAGTTGTGCTGTATGGCTCTGAAACCTGGAGTACAACTAAAGGAGACGAAGCCTTGTTACAAACCTTTGAGAACAAAGTTTTAAGACCCATTAGGGATACACAAAATGGAGAGTGGAAAAGAAGAAGTAGCAAAGACATTTATGATCTGTTTAAGTCCCCGCTAATCACTGGTATCATGAAGGCTAATAGACTACAATGGCTGGGGCATATAGAAAGAATGGAAGATAATGGGGAAACAAAACTCGCTTACACTCAGGAAATAAATTACCATAGACCCTGAGGTAGACCAAGAAGACTGTAACAAGTTATGTGGAGGGTCCCAAATACCCCTGTCACAATGCTTCAATATTATTCTTTAACCCTGGCTAGGATAGGTCTTTGTCTGCCAACCCTCCTCCGTTCCCCAGACTCACTGTCACTCTCTCATTTGACCTCGGGGTCTACTCCCTGAGATGTCTTTCTCGCTGACAACATATAACATGGCGATCGTCACAGTAAACTATAATTTCAATTTAATCTATATCTATAAAACAGAGTGTATGTGGCTTTGTGTGTTTGTGGTCAGCTAGCTATGTATTGGATGCGTTCGATAACGGTACATCCGATTGAGATGAAATTTTCTACACGTCTTCCTTTCATTCCTGTGCAACCGACTATAATAGTTTCTTAGTGTAAAATCTTCTACTTATTTAATAACATTTACTTTTCCATTTTTCATTATATAATTTCTATATAGCAGGGGGACTTCACTCTAGAAAAGTTATTTCAAGGGGCATAACGTCTAATAACATTTCTATATACTTTATAGTCATATTGTTGGACTTACTTGCACTATTGTTAAACTCTTTGTCTATAGTTATTTTCAGGCATATAAGTTATAATAAATAATGATATAATCTTTAAGGCATTTTCAAAGTTTTCATAAAAATAATGCATAACATTGTAACCCATCTTTTTCTGCTTAAAGAACTTATCAACTGTCATGTCGGTGATTAAAAAATTTTCATTAAAAATAATGAATGGTGTGTGGAAGGACATTCTTTTAAGTTACTGTGCGCCAGGAGCTGGGCGAAAACACGCCGGGTCAGACAGACAGACAGACAGATAGACAGACAGTCGGGAACGGGAGAGCTTATATGACTACGTATATGAATTAAATGAGATGCTCCCCACCAGGGACTGGGTGAAGCCGGGCCGGGACAGACAGACAGACAGATAGACAGACAAACAGATAGTCGGGAACGGGAGAGCTTATATGACTACGTATATGAATTAAATGAGATGCTCCCCACCAGGGACTGGGTGAAGCCGGGCCGGGTCAGACAGACAGACAGACAGATAGTCGGGAACGGGAGAGCTTATGTGACTACTTATATGAATTAAATGAGATGCTCCCCACCAGGGACTGGGTGAAGTCGGGCCGGGTCAGCCAGACAGACAGACAGACAGACAAACAAGCAGACAGACAGACTGATAGATAGATAGATCCCCTCCAGGGCCTGGGCGAAGCCGGGCCGGGTCAGCTAGTAACTTAATAAAGGACAGTACAGGAAAACATCAAGGCAGTTAAAACAGATAGTTCTCTACAAACAAACAGGGGTAAGGTTTGTAGTCCAGGCACAAAGCCTCATAAGTATGATAATCATAGACCCAAGAGTACGACAATGTCCCGTCAGTCGACATCCACCTCACCGAGTATGTCCTTAGTTAGTTCCCTCCTTCCAGATTGGTTGTACGAACAACAGGCTGCTGTAGAACCAGGCCTACGGGTTTGAGTGGACTTCTCTACATAGTGAGTCCAGTGTTCATTGAAGCCCCATGGTATCCCTTGGCACAATGTTGGGTAAGATTTAAAATAATGGGAACAGGTCGTGTATGGGGAATGGGTATGTGCCTTTCAATGTCCTGGACAAGGATGGGTATGACTGAGAATTAGACGTAAGTCCAGCCAAGAACATAGGGTCAGCCACTTCTATGTTGACGATGTGATTTGTACTGAGCTGGTACTGAAGACTGCCAGTAGTCCAGTACTAATCGGACCTCAATCCATTGAGTAGAGTAATTGGCCTGGGGTCGTCCCGACCGTCCATGGTTCACCTGAGACTTGCTTAAGGTGACTATCTCGTGGCCTTGCAGATCCCTTCTGCTCCTTTCACTTCCAGGAGGACCCTGGAGATGACAGAGATTAGTGAGCGACTGGGCTGACTCAAGTACCACAATCCTGAGGACCAATAGGGCCTCAGTTAATAAATTTGTCATACATTTACCTCACCTAATCAATTAGATAAGAGGCCCGAGTGAATGGGCCTGACATGTCAGGTAGCCCCTGGATTGGCTACGTCCCTGCTTGACTAGACCTCTAGCTTGTATAGGTCCTGTTGGTTACCTTAGGAACTCTTTGCATACAAGATTCACTCTCTTCTCTCATACCATGCCTTTATTATTACTGGGCACATTCGTTTCCCGGCTTCCCTCTCACTTGCAAACCCTGCCTTTCTCACGACAAAGCTCTTGTGGTGTTGTGTTGGTAATTATGTGTGTTTCCCTCCCTCCTTTAATATGTGAAGGGGAACGTGTAAATCATACCCCGTGTTCTCGGGACCCATCTTCCGTGCCCTATTGAATAGCCTCTTTTGGCTTATATAGTTCGGTATTTCCCGCTTATAGTAGTGGGTTTGTATGGAACGAAGTGTAGTTCCCTATCCCTAGCAAGAATAGGAAAGAAGATACTACCCATTCCGGCCGCGGCTCTCGTCTGAGCTGTTGCCGCAATGCACCGGCCGTGCCTCGCATCACATGTATGTTTAGATGAGTTCCGGGTCTTTCCAGTGAGATAAAGGGGTTTATTTATATCTCTGGCATCATCTTAACGACCAGTAACTATTCGGTCCACTGGGTTACCCTATCTGCTAAAAGATGAAAGAGATAGCACAGGTTGGACCCTCTTCCACTCAAGAAGACAGATCCTAGATGGGTGGAACCCGTCCCCACGGAGCCCTCCCTTCCTTCCGGCATACCGTATATTTGTCATGTTTATATTCAAATTAAAGATGACAATATGCAGAGTTCAGGCCGTAGGAAGAAAGATAGCACCCGCCCATCTGCTGCCAAGAACAAGCGAAATCATCTGGGGAAATATATTGTTCAGATTAGTTCCAAGGCTATGCCAAGAATAAATTGCTTAGCTGGATTAGCCAACTGTCAACCCACCCACAATATGGCATGACTGGCTTTTAGCCAATTCGTCTCACCAGTCGAGACAACAGAGATTTATAGGCCAAGGTCTGGCAGGACTAATTAAAACCCAATCTTACCTTTCAATACCAGAATGCTGCACTTAATCTGTCCCAATCTTTAAATTGTTAAATTGACATGATGCAGTATATAACGGTTGGTGTTGAAACGGACATGGATTGCCCAAGAGGTTGCACTAGTGCGTATTTGGTGCAAGGCGCCCTATCGGGTTTTCCCGAAGAAAAGTAAGACTTCCAATCGTTCTCTTCAGAAGATAGGGTTGTAAAAGTAACCAAGATAACTATCTTCCATGGGGATTGAGCGAATAAGAGAACTGAGAGTTCCCGAAAGCTGTTTCCCACTGTTTTCCCAAACCCAAAGAAGGCATGAAGACATGGGCCACTGGCGTTTTGTTACAAAGACGGTGGAGAGATAATATATATACAGACCTACAAGCACTTGGAATAAACGACTGGCAAGAGAGGGTCAACCAGAGAGATGAATGGAGACGGATTGCAAAGAACCTCAGTGGGTCGGAACGCTGAGGAAGAAGAAGATAGAATGGGATGTGAACCTGTCACCTCCAAATAATGACACTGCCTTGCTGCATGAACAAGTGTACTTCAGCACATGACCAACTAGACATCCCTAAAAAAACTATGGAATATGGACAGGATTTGTATCTAACCATTGGTCTCATAATTTAATATTAAGCTGGCGTAGGTCAAAGGGGTTTCTTCAAGGCATCTGCCATCAGATGTTATGACTGTTCCGAGATAGTTGTATCAATTCACTTTTTTAAAAATATTCCCATTTACTTGTATATTAGATTGTGGTATTTCCTTCTTAGTGACGACCATAATCTGTGTCTTCTTACAATTTAATTCTAACCCAGGTTATTCACTGTGTGCAACAATCGCATCTACTAAATGTTGCAGATCCTGCTCATTGTCTGCAATCAATACTGTATGATCCACAAATCTAATGTTGTTGATGTTATGTCCCCCAATGATGATTCCCTTCATATCGTCAACATTTCTGAAAAATACTTTCACTGTACAGGGAAAAAAGATCTGGAGACATTACACATCCCTGTCTCACACCTCTCTTAATAGGCTGATATTGACCTACTTCATTATCAGTTCTGATGGCAGCTTGTTGTTTCCAATATATGTTTTTTATGAGTCTAATGTCTTTCCGATCAATTTGCAGATCTGCAAGCATCTCCGGTTTTAACATGTTCCAGATTTTATCTTCTCATAATGTGGCCAAAACATGATGAAAGCTTCTTTCTGATGTTTATGGAACAGATATAGATATTAAAATAAGATTACCAAAGGCAAGAGGGGCATTCATGAGGAGATATGTGGAAGTCAACAGAAATTAAATATTTAACTCCATTGTTAATTAGTACTACTGTGTAAGTACTACTGTGCTTTTGTATGGATGTGAAGCGTGGACAACGAGAAAACAGATTGAAAAACATATGATGGCCATGGAAATGTGGTTTTTGAGGAAAATGCAAAGAATACCATAGACACACAGAAAATTCAATGACGAAGTCCTACAAGAAACAAATTAAAATTGTACATTGATTTGAGAAATTAGACATAGACAGTCAGCATTTTTTGATCAAGTTATGAGAAGAAATGAATTGGAGAACTTGGTGACAACTGGCAAGATTGAGGGGAAGAGAACAAGGGGAAGGCATAGAAGTAACTACCTGGATGGCTTGACCATGTGGCATGGTCGAGACAGGAACACTGAGCTGATCCATGACTCTGGTGATCGAGTGAGAGGGCGAAACATGGTCACCCAGCATATCGGCATGGCACATGATGATGATGATAAGTTGGAGTCTCTGTGGCGAAGTGGTCAAGCCATTTGATTTGGGCTCCGAAGGTTGTGAGTTCGATTCCAGGCCGTGTCCTTCGGTTCACGAGTGAATTTTTCGGAGACTCCTGTGGGTCGTCGTTAGAGCTACGGAGTTCGTGCTTTGTGCAACGCTTCCGCGCTGCGGAACGAGACCGAGCCATATGGGATAAAACCTGGTGCGGTGAAGTCGACCCTGTTGACTTTTAAGCGATGATAA
Source organism: Cepaea hortensis (assembly GCA_963921405.1). Taxonomy (NCBI): domain Eukaryota; kingdom Metazoa; phylum Mollusca; class Gastropoda; order Stylommatophora; family Helicidae; genus Cepaea; species Cepaea hortensis. The sequence goes on from OY992883.1 coordinate 20,418,500, forward strand.
GTACTACTCTACTAGTGTAATCGGTACTACTATATGGATCAGAAACCAGGAGAATGACTAAAATGGTTACTATTGGCAACAAGGTGGGTGTGTCCAGAGCATTTCTTAAGGACTTTACTTAACAGAAATAAAAACCTCAGTTTGCTAGTCAGGATCCATCTTAAAGCCATGGTAGTCAGAAGAGAAGATCCTACTACTACTGGGGATCGACCCAATGCTACTGCACTGATAACCAAAGCTGCTAGGAATATCCTATGGCAAATAAGGTGGGTAATCAAATTGGGAAGATAATATAAAGGGAAGCAACTGGAACAAGAAAGTTTCTGATCTTGCTGCCATTTCTGTATTTAGGTGTCAACACAGCGGACATTCTGACTGCCTATATAGCGGCCATCAAGTCTTTGAGGTTGTTGGAACCTGCCGGGGTCATCCTGGAGCTGGTGTGTGAACCTGTGGGCAGGTATCTCAGGTAGGAAGTTGTTGATTCAGGTGTGTGAACCTGTGGGCAGGTATCTCAGGTAGGAAGTTGTTAGTTTAGGTGTGTGAACCTGTGGGCAGGTATCTCAGGTAGGAAGTTGTTGGTTCAGGTGTGTGAACCTGTGGGCAGATATCTCAGGTAGGAAGTTGCTGGTTGAGGTGTGTGAACCTGTGGACAGATATGTCAGGTAGAAAGTTATTGGTTCAGGTGTGTGAACCTATGGGCAGATGTATGTAATATAATTCACAGTAAGTCACAGAATATTACAGTTGTTATCTAGATGATGATGATGTATGTGATATAATTCACAGTAAGTCACAGAATATTACAGTTGTTATCTAGATGATGATGATGTATGTGATATAATTCAAAGACATATTACAGATGTGACCTACATTATAATGATGATGTATGTCACATGTTCACAATCATACACATTAAGTCACAGACATATTAAGATGTGATCTAAATGATGATGATGTATGTCATATAATTCACATTAAGTCACAGACATATTACCTTTGTGACCTAAACCCATTTCAGGTCTAGAGAAGACACTGTGCGCTGTATCGTGGCCAGTCTGACAGACGAAGGCAGCAACGAGTTGATCAGCGAACTGGTGAACAGCAAACCACTAGGGGATGAGAACCTGGAGGAAGACGGCAACATGTGTGGCTGGGAGGACTGGATGCCGGATCCCGTCGATGCAGATCCATGTAAGATTTTTACAAAAAGTCAAGGAACCGTTTCCCACTCCTTGAGGTGTTTAAGGTGTATGGTGCTAGTCCATATTTTTATAGACCAATCAAGACTTGAGGGGTGGGAGAGGGTAGTAGTACGTGAGCCACATATATGTCCCAAGACATTTCCTGGCAGCTATTTTAGACGGTCGGTCTGAGCAAATCTGCTTGTGTGCGAATTTGAGCCTGTGACCACCAGGTTAGCTGGCAACAGTGCTAACCACAGCTCCGCCACGGCTCACAGATCCATGTCAGGAGTGAAGTTTATACAGAATTACTAAGAACTTCATTAATTTGTCTGTCAACTGTATGTTACTAGTATTATAAAGGTCATCAATTTATCTGCCAACTATATAATTAGAGTTATAAAGAACTTCACTAATTTGCCTGTCAACTGTATATAACGAGAATAATAAAGTACATCATTAATTTGTCTGGTAAACAGAATATAAAAAAGAGTTACAAACAAATTCATTAACTTTTATAGTAACAGAATATATAAACCAGTGTCTAAATGAAGAATTATATATAATTTAATGAATATTTTCAGCTACGGTTTCCAAGAGTAGAAGATCAGCGGACATATTGTCCACCTTGGTCAACATCTATGGCAGTAAGGAGTTGTTTGTCAGCGAGTACCGAGCCCTGCTGGCCGACCGCATACTGATGCAGTACAATTACGATGTGGAACGGGAGCTTCGCTACCTGGAGTTGCTCAAACTGCGATTCGGAGAGGCACAGCTGCATTTCTGTGAGGTGATGCTGCGAGATGTTTCAGAGTCGCGGCGAATCAATGCTCGCATCCATGATGCCAGAAAGAATGCTCAGATACAAGAAGTAAGACTTTGTTTATGTCTTCTATTGTTTCTATCATGTTTTACAGGGACACAAGCGAGTGTTTGTTAATGTCTGTTATTGTTTCTGTCATGTGTTAGAGGGATAAAGTAAGCATGTGGTAATGTCTTCTGTAGTTTCTGTCATATTGTAAAGGGACATAAAAGAAACTTTATTAATGTCTTCTGTGGTTTCTATCAATAGACCAACATTGTATAATACTCAAGATGGACCAATAATATTAACGGCTGAAGTAGAAAAGGCTATTAAAAAGATGAAAGAAGGAAAGGCTGCAGGTCCTGACAAGATAACAACAGAGATGATAAAATCCTTATCCAGCTTTGGCATTGAAACTGTCACAGAATTATGTAATGATATATATAATATTGGGTACATCCCCAAGGATTTGAAAACATCAATTTTCATCACACTACCAAAGAAGCCAAGAACTGTTGATTGTGAGGATTACAGAACTATTAGCTTAATGAGCCACATAACTAAGATACTACTCAAGGTCATACAAGAAAGAATTTAACATAAAATAGATGAGGAAGTAGCTGAAGAACAATTTCGGTTCCGCAAAAACAGCGGCACCAGAGAAGCAATTATCTGTTTGAGGATGTTAATTGAAAAATATATAGAAGTTCAAAAAGTATATATGTTTTTTTTTATAGACTACAAGAAAGCTTTTGATAGAGTACAACATGAACGACTAATTACGTGCCTTCAAGATATAGGAGTAGATGGAAAGGACATTAGATTTATTAGTAACTTTTACTGGGAACAAGTGGCGTCTATTAGATGCGAAAATAACTATTCGTCGCCTACAGAGATAAAAAGAGGAATACGGCAGGGATATGTACTGTCCCCAAGCCTCTTCAAACTATGTGCAGAAAGAATTTTTAAACAAGTTGAAATGCCTGGACTTAACATTAATGGAAGAATCATGAGCAGTCTTAGGTATGCTGACGATACCGTGTTACTAGCAGAAAGTTAGCAGGAGTTACAAGACCTAGTGGAACAAGTAAACAGGCACAATGCAGAATGTGGCTTAGATATTAACATCCAAAAACACAAAAACTATGATAATTAGCAGTGAAAAGGAAAGGTCATCAATGAACATCACAGTAAATGGGCGGATACTGGAACAAGTAACAAGTTTCTCCTATTTTGGACATATAATAACAGATTATGGCAGAAGTGAAATAGAAATAAAAGAGAGAATAGGAATGGCAAAAAATGCTTTCAACGGCATGAAATCAGTATTAACATCTAGAGAGATTAATAATGCATTAAAAATGAGAATTGTCAAATGCAATGTATATTCAATGCTACTGTATGGTGTGGAAGCCTGGACATTGAACAAGCAACTAGAAAGTTGCATAGAAGCCCTGGAGATGTGGATATACAGACGAATATGTTGTTTTTCATGAAAACAAAAACAATCAAATGCAGAGGTTCTAGAAAAACTGGGAATGAAGAGAGATTTGATGAAAGAAATAAAGAGAAGGCAAGTGAAATATTTCGGCCACGTTAAAAGACATGATACTCTTATAAAAACCATTCTGGAAGGCAAGGTTGAGAGCAAGCAAGCAAGAGGTAGACAACGATACAAGTGGGAAGATAGCATCAAGAGATGGACAAACATCAGCCTGGCAGAATGTACAGTCAAGGCGAGAGACAGTGTTGGAGATCCATTGCAGCCAACCTTCATTGTGGAGTAGGTACCTGATTGATTGATTGAGTTTCTATCATGTTGTAAAGGGACATAGATGAAAGTTTGCTAATGTCTTTTATTGTTTCTGTCATGTGTTAGAGGGATAAAGTAAGCATTTGGTCATGTCTTCTGTAGTTTCTTTCATGTTGTAAAGGGACATAAGTGAGAATTTGTTAATGTCTTCTGTAGTTTCTATCATGTTATAAAGGGAAATAAGTGACAGTTTCTTAGTGTCTTCTATAGCATCTGTCTGTGTTAAAGAGTCATAAGTGAGACTTTGTTAATGTCTTAATGTATTAAGGGGACAGAAATAAGAATTTTGTGTGTTAATGTCTTCTACTTTTTGTGTGTGTGTTGAGGGGAGAGACATAAGACTTGTTGTTAATGTCTTCTAAGGTTTCTGTCATGTGTTAAAGGGACAGAAGCAACTTTCTGTAATGTCTGCTTTATTTTCTTTGTATGTTGAGGGAACAGAAGTAAGACTTTTTGGTAATGTCTGCTGCAGTTTCTCTTATGTTGACAGAAAATGAAACACAATGTTATACTAGTCATTATCCTCTGGACAACAATCACCTTCAAAATAATATCCTGTGTGGGTGTAACCGTGATCAGCCGCTATTTGTGGCTGAGTCAGTCGCAAGATTATTAATCTGAGTCAGGGATGGACCCTAATATAACTTCTTTTTTAGGCTGAACGGGCTAAGGGTAATGGTGAAATTGAAATCAAAATGTTACACTGTAAGGGCCATATTATTCTGTGATGGCATTATTACATGGAGAATTGTTTTACGTAGACAGTAATATTATGCTGATATCTGTGTAACACTGACAGTAATATTATGCTGAGATCTTTATAGCCCTGACAGTAATATTATACTGAGATCTTTATAACATTGACAGTAATATTACACTGTGATCTGTATAACACTGACAGTAATATTATGCTGAGATCTTTATAGCCCTGACAGTAATATTATACTGAGATCTGTATAACACTGACAGTAATATTACACTGTGATCTGTATAATACTGACAGTAATATTACACTGTGATCTGTATAATACTGACAGTAATATTATACTGAGATCTGTATAGCCCTGACAGTAATATTATACTGAGATCTGTATAACACTGACAGTAATATTACACTGTGATCTGTATAACACTGAAAGTAATATTATACTGTGATCTGTATAACACTGACAGTAATATTACACTGAGATCTGTATAACACTGACAGTAATATTATACTGAGATCTGTATAACACTGACAGTAACATTATACTGAGATCTGTATAACACTGACAGTAATATTATACTGGGATCTGTATGACACTGACAGTAATATTATACTGTGATCTGTATAGCACTCACAGTAATATTATGCTGAGATCTGTATGACACTGACAGTAATATTATACTGGGATCTGTATGACACTGACAGTAATATTATACTGTGATCTGTATAGCACTCACAGTAATATTATGCTGAGATCTGTATAACACTGACAGTAACATTATACTGGGATCTGTATGACACTGACAGTAATATTATGCTGAGATCTGTATGACACTGACAGTAATATTATACTGTGATCTGTATGACACTGACAGTAATATTATACTGTGATCTGTATAACACTGACAGTAATATTATACTGGGATCTGTATGACACTGACAGTAATATTACACTGTGATCTGTATGACACTGACAGTAATATTATACTGGGATCTGTATAATACAGACAGTAATATTATACTGAGATCTGTATAACACTGACAGTAATAATAGAGGCAGGACTGGTTTGCGGCCAACAGCGAGACTCTGCAGCCCTTGATTGATAAGAAGAAGAAAGCTCTCTTAAGAAACAAGGGAAGACCAATGCGTAACACTCTGAGTGAGCTAAGGCAAGCTAGGAAGGATGTGCAAAAGGCTGCCAGGCAGTGTGCAAATGATTATTGGATCAAGTTATGTGAGTCCATTCAAATCGCAAGTGATAAGGGAGACATAAGAAGCATGTATGAAGGAATAAAGAAAGCCTGTGGTCCAGTGATCAAAAGAAGTGCACCATTGAAAACCTTGACTGAGAAGTCATCACTGATAAGAAACAGCAGATGGACAGATGGGTAGAGCACTATTTGGAGCTTTACTCAAGTGAGACCAAACTAGCGGATAATGCCCTCAACGCCATAGAGGCTCTACCAACTCTTGACCACCTGGACACACTTCCCACCATAACAGAAGTTAAGTGTGCTATAAATGAACTTGCATCTGGCAAGGCTCCAGGTAAGGATGGGATTCCAATAGAGGTTATCAGGAGTGGGCAAGACACACTCACTATACAGATCCACCAGCTAATAGAGCTATGCTGGCGTGAAGGACAAGTCCCACAGGATTTCAAAGATTCAAGCATCATAACACTGTACAAGAACAAGGGCGATCGGAGCGACTGCAACAACTATAGGGGTATCTCACTTCTGTGTATTGTTGGAAAAGTATTTGCCAGAATTGTTCTGCGCAGACTTCAAGTCCTAGGAGATCAAGTCTACCCCGAATCACAGTGTGGCTTTCGACAGAACCGGTCTACCACTGATATGATATTCTCATTGCGACAAATGCAAGAAAAATGCCGTGAACAGAATCAACCACTGTTTATTGCCTTCATCGACCTCACAAAGGCATTTGAATAGGTCAGTCGTGAGGGTCTGTTCAAGGCACTAAAGAAGATTGGCTGCCCACCAACTCTTCTGTCCATTGTGGAATCGTTCCACACAGGCATGAAGGGTATAATCAAGTTTGATGGTGCAACTTCTGAAGAATTTGAAATCAAGAGTGGAGTTAAGCAAGGTTGTGTTCTAGCTCCCACCCTCTTTGGAATATACTTTTCACTTCTACTGAAATATGCATTTCGTGATCAGGATGGTGGTATATACATTCACTCACGCTCAGATGGCGGCCTCTACAATGCTCAGAGATTGAAGGCTAAGACCAAAATTAGGAGGGTACTGATCAGAGAGTTGCTTTTTGCAGATGATGCTGCAGTTACGACCCACTCTGAGGAAGAATTGCAATGTCTACTATCTGCATTCTCCAATGCTTGTTCTGAATTTGGTTTAACAATTAGCAAAAAGAAGACACAGATTATGTCACAAGGTGCACATGGGGTACCATCAATCTTTATTGACGACGCCGAACTAGAGATAGTAGACCATTTTACATATCTAGGATCTGTGGTAAATAGCAAATTATCCCTAGATCAGGAAATCAACATCCGGATTGGTAAGGCAGCAACAACAATGAACAGGTTAAGAAAAAGAGTCTGGGAGAACAGGAAGCTTACTGCCAAAACAAAAGTCCTTGTCTATCAAGCCTGTGTCCTTAGTACTCTTCTCTATGGCAGTGAAACCTGGACAACTTACTCACACCAAGAGAACAATTTAAACAGCTTTCATATGCGGTGTCTGCGAAGAATTCTTGGTATTAAGTGGCAAGACAAAATCACAAATACTGAAGTATTGGAAAGATCAGGTTGTGTGACAGTTTATTCCATGCTCAGTCTTCGTAGACTTAGATGGATAGGACATCTTAGGCGGATGGATGATGGTAGAATACCAAAGGATATCTTTTTTGGTGAATTACAGATGGGTAAGAGATCTCAGGGTCGGCCTCTACTACGATACAAAGATGTGTGTAAGCGGGACATGATTGATACAGGCATTGATAATGCACATTGGGAGCAAGTCGCCGCTGAACGTGTTGCATGGAGGGCAAATATCAGAAATGGAATAAAGTCAAAGGAGAAAATTATTGCAGAAAAGTCACACACCAAGCGTTTGAGACGTAAGATGGTGCATGATGGTGGAAATGACCACGTGTTCACATGCACCCACTGTGAACGGACATTTACAGCGCAAATTGGCCTTATCAGTCACACTCGCTACCGCCATAGTTAAAAGTTATTATGCCTCTTTAAAGCACAAACTATCGTCTGTCAAGACGGCAAGGTGCCAATGTCAATGTATAACACTGACAGTAATATTATACTGGGATCTGTATAATACAGACAGTAATATTATACTGGGATCTGTATAACACTGACAGTAATATACTGTGATCTGTATAACACTGACAGTAATATTATACTGGGATCTGTATAACACTGACAGTAATATTACACTGAGATCTGTATGACACTGACAGTAATATTACACTGAGATCTGTATAACACTGACAGTAATATTATACTGTGATCTGTATAACACTGACAGTAATATTATACTGAGAACTGTATAACACTGACAGTAATATTATACTGAGATCTGTATAACACTGACAGTAATATTATACTGTGATCTGTATAACACTGACAGTAATATTATACTGAGAACTGTATAACACTGGCAGTAATATTATACTGAGATCTGTATAACACTGACAGTAATATTATACTGTGATCTGTATAACACTGACAGTAATATTACACTGGGATCTGTATGACACTGACAGTAATATTATACTGTGATCTGTATAACACTGACAGTAATATTATACTGTGATCTGTATAACACTGACAGTAATATTATACTGAGATCTGTATAACACTGACAGTAACATTATACTGAGATCTGTATAACACTGACAGTAATATAATACTGTGATCTGCATAACACTGACAGTAATATTATACTGAGATCTGTATAACACTGACAGTAATATTATACTGTGATCTGTATAACACTGACAGTAATATTATACTGAGAACTGTATAACACTGACAGTAATATTATACTGGGATCTGTATGACACTGACAGTAATATTATACTGTGATCTGTATAGCACTCACAGTAATATTATGCTGAGATCTGTATAACACTGACAGTAATATTATACTGGGATCTGTATGACACTGACAGTAATATTACACTGTGATCTGTATGACACTGACAGTAATATTATACTGGGATCTGTATAATACAGACAGTAATATTACACTGAGATCTGTATAACACTGACAGTAATATTATACTGTGATCTGTATAACACTGACAGTAATATTATACTGAAAACTGTATAACACTGACAGTAATATTACACTGAGATCTGTATGACACTGACAGTAATATTACACTGAGATCTGTATAACACTGACAGTAATATTATACTGTGATCTGTATAACACTGACAGTAATATTATACTGAGAACTGTATAACACTGACAGTAATATTATACTGTGATCTGTATAACACTGACAGTAATATTATACTGTGATCTGTATAACACTGACAGTAATATTATACTGGGATCTGTATAACACTGACAGTAATATTATACTGGGATCTGTATAACACTGACAGTAATATTATACTGTGATCTGTATAACACTGACAGTAATATTATACTGGGATCTGTATAACACTGACAGTAATATTATACTGTGATCTGTATAACACTGACAGTAATATTATACTGGGATCTGTATAACACTGACAGTAATATTATACTGTGATCTGTATAACACTGACAGTAATATTATACTGAGATCTGTATAACACTGACAGTAATATTATACTGTGATCTGTATAACACTGACAGTAATATTATACTGTGATCTGTATAACACTGACAGTAATATTATACTGTGATCTGTATAACACTGACAGTAATATTATACTGGGATCTGTATAATACAGACAGTAATATTACACTGAGAACTGTATAACACTGACAGTAATATTACACTGAGATCTGTATAACACTGACAGTAATATTATACTGTGATCTGTATAACACTGACAGTAATATTATACTGAAAACTGTATAACACTGACAGTAATATTATACTGAGATCTGTATAACACTGACAGTAATATTATACTGTGATCTGTATAACACTGACAGTAATATTATACTGAGAACTGTATAACACTGACAGTAATATTATACTGAGATCTGTATAACACTGACAGTAATATTATACTGTGATCTGTATAACACTGACAGTAATATTATACTGAGAACTGTATAACACTGACAGTAATATTATACTGGGATCTGTATGACACTGACAGTAATATTATACTGGGATCTGTATGACACTGACAGTAATATTATACTGAGAACTGTATAACACTGACAGTAATATGATACTGGGATCTGTATAACACTGACAGTAATATACTGAGATCTGTATAACACTGACAGTAATATTATACTGGGATCTGTATAACACTGACAGGAATATTACACTGAGAACTGTATAACACTGACAGTAATATTATACTGGGATCTGTATGACACTGACAGTAATATTACACTGTGATCTGTATGACACTGACAGTAATATTATACTGGGATCTGTATAACACTGACAGTAATATTATACTGTGATCTGTATAACACTGACAGTAATATTATACTGGGATCTGTATAATACAGACAGTAATATTATACTGAGATCTGTATAACACTGACAGTAATATACTGAGATCTGTATATCACTGACAGTAATATTATACTGGGATCTGTATAACATTGACAGTAATATACTGAGATCTGTATAATACTGACAGTAATATTATACTGGGATCTGTATAACACTGACAGTAATATTATACTGAGATCTGTATAACACTGACAGTAATATTATACTGTGATCTGTATAACACTGACAGTAATATTATACTGAGAACTGTATAACACTGACAGTAATATTATACTGGGATCTGTATGACACTGACAGTAATATTACACTGTGATCTGTATGACACTGACAGTAATATTACACTGAGATCTGTATAACACTGACAGTAATATACTGAGATCTGTATAACACTGACAGTAATATTATACTGTGATCTGTATGACACTGACAGTAATATTATACTGAGATCTGTATAACACTGACAGTAATATTATACTGGGATCTGTATAACACTGACAGTAATATACTGAGATCTGTATAACACTGACAGTAATATTACACTGAGATCTGTATGACACTGACAGTAATATACTGAGATCTGTATAGCACTGACAGTAATATACTGAGATCTGTATAACACTGACAGTAATATTATACTGAGATCTGTATAACACTGACAGTAATATTATGCTATGATGATGTAAGTCAGCATGTCCGAATGGATAAGAATGCTCACTCTTTTGGTTTTTCTAATGCTGAGGTGGCGGGTTCAACTCCGAACTGGTCAGTTGTACTAAAACCTTGACTTCTCATCCTTGACTTGGGGATGTACATTTCAACTACTTCAGAAGTCAGAGTCGGTTCGCCTGATGGCAAAAGAACACTGGTAATACGAAAAGCTAATCAACATGCACAAATCAAGTCAGTACGTGTATGGACTACGCTTGAGTTCATAGCGAGTGAACACCCCGAAAAATATACATATATAACACTGATATTATAGTATTACACTGAGAACAACAATGTGTTGGTGTGGCTGCATTATCACCATGTGATAATATTTTCTGAACATTGCAGGAAATCTCCATGAACGCCATGATCCTGTCAGCCCAGTTCTGGCCCACTTTCAGGGACGAGAAAATTAAACTGCCGCAGGAGCTACAGGATCAGATGGTGAAATACACAAAGATGTTTGAGACACATAAACAGAACAGAACGTTAGTCTGGAAGCCTCACCTAGGTAAGTTTGGTAAAGTTGTTTCCTTGTCCTTTACAGAACATCACATTCTACCCCAGCATATAGGCTGTTTGTGATTTTCTATGCAATTTTAACTATTAGTTTGCCATTGCTTTCCGAATTTCCAAAGCTCATACTGTCAGCAACTTGCTTGCGACAGGTCTTTCAGGACTCCCCTACTTTTGCACCACACGAAATAATAACTCGTGTCATTTGCAAAAGGAATGCAATTTATTTAGAGCTAGCGATAAACAAGCTCTGCGAGCGGAATACTTCATTGACAATAAACAGCATGGTACGTTACATAGATGCAATGAAGAAGTGATAATGATACTGTTAAACACTAAACGAAATCTAAAGCCTAACAATCACTATTGTCTAGAAACTTATAGCATTCGTAAGGAACACGTCTATTCTCTACTCGTCTCAGTCCTCGTCTGTCCTCACGCTACTCATTGCGTGTTCAAACATGGACGTTAGATTCTCCGTGCGCTGGTGAGTCTTGCGTGCATAGTGGCTCAGCACGCTGGTCAGCTCACTCGAGTAACCTGGTACTCCACGGTTACTCGTAGAAGTGATTTTCCCAATGTCTTGGGGAAACCCTCGCTCAGCTGTACTCCATGCTCTCTTGGTTGACACAAGTGTGTCCCGTTGTGAAGCTATTTATAGCGCTGGTGTCTCTCCTGTCTGGTGTCTTCTACTAGACTCTGCCTTAGCTCTATAACTTATATTATTAACTCTCTAAACACTTATTGGGATTTTGACAGGCTCCTCTCCCCTCTGTGAAGTGTTACACCCCTTAACTCATGCTTGTAACACGTTGTATGGTCACAAAAGAAAATTGGCTGTCCAATTATGTCAAAGATCCAATAAGTTGTAAATCTCTCCTCTGGGGATAGAACAAACTCTCTTCTCCCTTACTCACACTGTTCTATTTCTTCACTCGGCTAATTGAGTAGCCCATCGTATCAGTATAGTTGGCTATAAATCTTCTTGGGAATTGTTTTGATCCAGAACCGTTGTCTTATGGCTTATGTCCTGACTTCCGTCTTTTGACTCTCTGTCTTTTGACTTCCGTGCGTTGACTTATGTCTTTTGACCTGTCCTCATATTGCCCAAAATGACAACCCAATACAAGTTGACTCTGTTATGAGTACATCACATGAGCATTAAATGTTCATGTTCCCAATAATATCAACTCCAACTTGTATAAAGTTCTACTCTTAACATATTTTCAATGTTACATTAAGGTTTTTAAGACGTTATTGTGTCCCCTGATTTGAGTTACTGTTCTTTGAAATAAATGGTGTGTGCAACTTTTATGTGTTTGTTTTCCTGTTTGTTTGCGTGTTTTCTAATAATCTACAATGTATTTAATTTTCTACCATGTGTATGCGTTACTATACTACATGTGTGTATTCCTTCGAGCGCCGTAAATCGGTTTATTGTGGTTACAAATGTTTGTTATTCTTATTTATGACCACAACTCCGTTTCAAGATGCTCAAAGTATTTTCCCTATCTAATCTACTAAAGTATAGCAGTAACACACATAAAACTTGACAACACATTGGTTACACAGATTGACACAGACAAGTCACAACAAGGTATCTTAAGCGGTGGACAAAAAATTTGCCGCTACCTTTTTCTCTCTCTCTCTTTCTTTCAATGTTTAGTATTGTATACATTCTCTCCTCTCATTTATACATCTTTCATCCAATTTCATACCATTCTTGCTAAAACATTCAATCGTCATTAAAATATGGTTCATAGTATCATGTAAATGAACCTTTACATTAAATGATTGGCTGACTTATTGAAGTCTTCACGCCAAATGACTGTGCGCTTTGTTTGCACGTGTCATGACTATACAAAATATACATGTTTGTGAGGATGGTTTGTTACCGATCCTGTAATACTAACTAATTTAATTTGGTGTGCTGTTCTAAATTATCCTAAGGGAAATAATCTAACTAACTAATTACATTTAAGTTGAGTTAATTACCTTAAAGTGTTATTGGTAAATGAAATGATGTTAATTCCTAAATGGTTGGGTTAGTTTAGAAATGATTTTTTAAATAAATGAAGTTATAAATGATTATGCGGTGGTAAAGTAAAGTACTATCTAACAATTGTATTACTATTATTGGGGTTAACTTAAATGGGTTATTAACTAAATGATGGTGATTTCTAACTATCAAATAAGATAAATAAAGTTATATATGCATTAGAACATTTTGCAATTCAATTAATCATAGAAAAATGAGGTTATGCATACTGTTTATAAAACAATGTTATATATATATCACAGTTACATTTCTATATATAATTACACTAACTAATGTCGTCCTTTCAGGTGTGAAGATGGAGCAATGTTCTTTGTAGACCATTTTCATATCATAGTTCATTTCACCAAAGTCTTATATGCTCTCCTTCCTGTATAGTGTATAAATATATAATTCCCTACCAATTTATGTAGGTTCACAGCTAACACTTCAATGTTAATATGGCGTATATATATATATATATGTTAGCGCTGCAGACATATTACTTATGCGTCTGTTTGTTTCACTGATAATGGCACTGTTACTCTTACACAGTTCTATCAGTTTGGCGATGATAACGCACTTACAGTGTAACTTATTCACCACATACGGCACTGATCTAATTAGCAATTACAGTGTCACTGTTTCTAGTGATCTCTGGTCGATCTTTTCCTGTATATCAGGTATTTCAATGGTTGACGGTCGACTCAAAGTGTCTGCCAACGAGTTCAATCTCCCCTTTAAATGCTGGATGGTAAATGCATAGTTCTGTAGTATCAAAGCCCACCTGTAGACTCTGTTGTTGTGGGGAATGCCAGACTGCATAACAGACAACGGAGAATTGTCGGTTTCGATCACAAACTGTGCTCCTGCCAAAAACCTATGAAGTTTTCTAACACAATAGATTAAGCTGAGGCCCTCCAATTCTGTTGCTGAGTATCTCGATTCAGCTGGGCTGATCTTACGACTTACGTACATTACTGGGTGGAACTTCCCTTCGTAGAACTGTCCTAGTACCCCAGATATGGAGATAGCACTTGCGTCTGTACGTAAGAAATAGGTAAGATTTTTGTTAGGCAAACGCAGGATAGGTGGAACACTGAATAAATATTTCAATTTTGATAGAGCACTAATCAATCTTGCATCTTGCACATTTAGTTTAGCCGAAGCTTTCAAAATATTCGAAAAAACACTGGTGATTTCCGCCAGATTGGGAATAAATTTACTATAATAATTCACAAAACCAAGTAGACTTCTGACCTGTTTCTTGGTCGTTGGCATAGTCAAATTTAGAATCTTGGTCATGATTCTTTCATCTGTTCTGAGTTGGCCCCTGCAGATGGTATGGCCTAGGAAGTCAATCTCTTCCATGCCCAACTCTACTTTAGTGGGCTTGACTGTAAGCCCAAATACTCGCAACCTGTCGAAGACATGTCGTAGTTTCTGTAGGTGTGATGTCCAGTCTTCAGTATGAATACATATGTCATCTATGTATGTAGACGTATTGGTCACCCCGTGGAGAAGATCCCTAGTTAGACCGACGAAAGTCGCTGGAGCATTACGAAGGCCAAAAGGAAGAAATCGCCACTCATAGAGTCCTAAAGGTGTGGAGAAAGCCGTTAAAGGAATCGAATTTTGTTGCATCGGGACCTGCCAATAACCTTTCATGAGATCAAGCTTGCTAAAGATGCGAGATGTAGACATATCAAGGATCAAATCCTCGCATGCTGGGATTGGTTCAGCATCAATTTTGGTTATTTTATTCAACTGACGATAATCGACGCAGAGTCGAATGGTTGAGTCCTTTTTGGCGACAAGGACGATAGGGAAAGAATACTCTGACTGAGATTTCTGAATTATTCCACTCGACTCAAGAGATAGTATTTCTTTGTCGAGATTAGCCCTATAATTTAGAGGGATGGAATAAGGTCGACACTTGATTGGGGTGTTGTCAGTCAGAATAATGGAGTGTTGTATTCTGTCTGTCTTTCCTGGGATGTCGGAGAAAATGTCTGTGTACTCCGTCACTAATTCTATCATCTGTCGTCGTTGCTCGTCTGTAAGTTTGCTTTCTATCTTTATACTGTCGATGGTCCCAGTCGTGTCTACAGTAGGGACAGGTAATTCTATTTCGTCGTCATCTGTCTCATTCAGTACTGTTGTTGTACTAGCTGCGTGTGCTGTTACCTGGCTAAGTGTGTTTGCGATGTCGTTGTCATGTGTCGGCCTACCTGGTGTAGTTGTGTTGTGTACGTCTGTCGTCCGATTACTTGGTGTGGGTGCATCTTGTTCGTCTGTCTGTAGTTCTTGTCGTGAAAAGTATGGTTTCAGCATGTTGATATGAAATATCTTTAATTTTCCCTTTATCGATATTTCATAATCGACATCTGATATTTTACGTTCAACGTTGAATGGCCCTTGCCACGATGTTAGTAACAAATTACGTTTATCCGGTAGTAAAAGCAGAACCTTCTGATTTGGTTCAAGATGTATAGTTTTAGCACCCTTGTTTGCATAGTCACGGTACATCTGTCCTTTCCTCTCCAAAGATGCCTTAGCTATTTCACACACTTTCATTATTCTATCGCGTGTCTCTGTTACCATCTCATACGGTGTTACTGCTGTTGGATTTTCTGGTAAGCTAGTAATTAGCTGGTGGTAAATTGTTAGGGGTCCTCGAGGGTTCGCCCCATACACTAATTCAAAAGGTGAGAAACCCGTACTCGAGTGCGGAATTTCTCTGTGGGCAAATAGCACTGCTGGCAATAGCGTGTTCCAATCAGATGGGTTTTCTGCTGTTACTTTGGCCAGCATGTGTTTGAGATCCCCGTTAATTTTTCTATGATCCCGTTACTCATTGGGTGGTACGGGGTACAGAAATGCTGCTCTATTCCTAACAATTTTGTTAAGGCTTGCGTAGCAGCCAAAATAAACTGCGTTCCCCGATCCGATAGAATAGTTCGTGGGAAGCCAAAACGACAAAATAGGTGCAAAAATACGTTTGCCACATCTTTGGAGGTGATGTATTTTAGTGGAATAGCTTCGATCCACCTGGTGCATAGATCCACGAGAGTAAGTATGAATCGGTTTCCTTTGCTCGACACCTGATTTAGGGTCCAACAATATCGACCGCTACACACTCAAATGGTCTAGATGCTAATAATGACCGTTGAACTTCGGCCGTCACATGCTTTCCCTTTCTTACAAGATGTTGACAAATAGTACATGAACGACAGAAAAATTTTATATCAGTACAGAATTTAGGCCAGTAGAAGTGTGACAAAATTCTGGCTCTGGTTTTGTCATAGGCCAAATGTCCAGCAAACGGTGACTCATGTGCGATCTTTAGCACAGTTTGTCGGTATGTTACAGGTAACACCGTTTGCTGAATTTCATGGTTATTATTTGTGTAATAACGCATGAGAATTCCGTTATGTTTTCTAAAATACCAAGATGCATTTTTAGTCACTTTCGCTCGCTCACCTAACAATTTAAAATAAGGTGCGATAGTTTGATCGGTGCTTTGTGCCCCGATAAATTTTTGTCGAGTACTGTTGGTATCGGCACCGCTGGGTGTTAAAAGCTGTAACATCTCATTTTGCAAGTCAGTATAGTGAGTTTGCGTATCTGACCTTGTTACAGCATTAGCCATGTTTGTATGTTTCCAGGCTATTATATCGTCATCAGTACACTGCTTCAATGAAGCTAAACAGCCTAAAATCAGATCAGTACAAGGATCTTGCAGGATTGCGCAAGTAAATGTGCCGGTAAGGAACGGGGTATTAATATGCGCTTTTGCCAGTGGATATTTCTCAATGGTTCCAGAGAAAGTACGGCATTTGACAAATTCGCCCGTGTAATCTTCTGGTCTGACCAGTTCTTTTCTTAAACCAAGTAAAGTGCTGCCGCTATCGAGTAAACAATGGCATGGTTGATCATTGACCAATGCATCGTAGAACTTCAGTTTACCTCTGGAGGCACTTGCTGCATTAGCATCTTCATTGGAGAATGGTATCACAAAGCCTACATTTCAATTTACCATCCGCATGAAACTGGTGACATGTGTCACATTTCTTAAAGTCAGTAACTGCTGCCACACTTTCACATTCACTCGTTGGTAAAACATTTACAAGTTCCGAATCAATTTCACTATCATCGTCTGATGAAGTATCGATGAGTGCAGCGTTATTTGCTTTCATTCGTTGCCTACCAAGACATTTATTACTATAGTGGCCATAGCTGGAACAAAAGTAACATTTAACAGCACGTTTAAATGAAGTTCTTCTACTTTCTTGCTTATTTATCACTTTTTCTAGGTGTGAGGGATATGCCGGGTTCTTATCGCACATAGAATAGCTAGGATGAAATAAACCACAATATCCACATTGAGGTGGCTTCTGGTATGGTTTATCTTTCTTACGATATTCTTTCTGATTGTAAGATCTACTCGGTACATTCTTTACAAAGGCAGTGATCTCTGTATCATGTGTAGTGAACTTAAATATGTCACGATTTGACGAAAAATATGCCGACCCCCGCTTTTCTAATTGCTCAATAGACCTTAGGTTCATACCAGAATACGATCAGCGTTGCCAGTAGTGGGTTGTGCTCAATATTTAAATCTCAACTCCCGAAACAACCAAATAAATCAAGTTCATTATTTGTTAAAACTATTTCATTCAGGCCTTCTTTTAATTTTCTTTAGGAATGATGAACATCGAGCTTGAGCTGAAAGATGAAACTTTGAATTTCTCAGTCTCGCCTGTACAGGCTGCCATCATCATGAAATTCCAAGCAAGAAGTAAGTGGTTCACATTGCTTTCACCATCATGAAATTCTAGATAAGTGGTTCACATTGATTTCATTGTGGAATTCAGACAAGTGGCTTTCATTGATTCTATCATCATGAAATTCTAGACAATTGGTTCATGTTGATTTCATCATGATGAAATTATAGACAAGTGGTTTGCATTGATTTTATCACCATGAAATTCTAAATAAGTGGCTTACATTCAGCATCAAGAAATTCTGGACAGGAAGTAAGTGATTTACTTTGATTTCATTATTATCAAGCATTCTAGTGGCTGGAGGACAAACAGTACATGCATGTCGTGATTGTAATGGACTCGTAAAGTATGATATCATTTACACAGATGGGTCGGTCGCCCGACATGTGAGAAGCTCATGGGCCTTTACGGCTCAGGCCGGAGGTAGAATTGTGAAGGAGGACTCTGGTGCTTTCACTGAAACCACAAGTAGCCTGACCATGGAAGTCATGGCAGTAAGTAAAGCAATAACATGGCTCGAGACACAGACATTCACTAGGGCATGTTTCCTTAGTGACTCAATGAACATGCTCAAGAGGTTAGAGATGGGGTGGATCTGAAGAGAGTGGTTGCTGTCTCTGGAGCAGTCTCAGCTGGCAAAGATTAGTTTCATCTTCGTGCCAGGGCATGCGGGAGTACAAGGAAATGAGCGGGCTGACAAGCTTGCAGGTAAGGCTACTGTGGAGGGTGGCCACGCCATGGACCAGGCTGACATTCTGAATGCTCTACGAGAAGTAAGACTTTTGTGAGAACCAAGTGATGACTGTGAATCTACAACCATGGCCAGACTGCGAGAACAGCAAATTAAAAGAGGGGAAGCCAAAGAAGATTGATAAACCAACTCAGAACTGGTGTCGTTAGCCGTTACACGCTGCAGGATTTGCTGAGGAGGGGATCTGAGAACTTATGGACTGAATGGTTCAATGTGCAATGAGGATGATCCGTCGACTAACTAACTAACTAACTAGTATGATGAGACAGGTGAATGCAGACATGCTTCAGGCAACGTGGAAGGCTTCAGTTCAAACACAGAGAGAGAGCATCTGTTGGATTTTGTTCCCCAGGACAAGCTGGTGTGGTGGGAAACGAGCAAACAGACAGATTGGCTGAGTCTGCACCACTTGGTGTTGTATTGATGCATGATAAGGCAGATGTGGTTGGGGCCCTTTAGAATTGTGTCTATAGTGCAGAAGAAAAGATAGATTATGACAGCCTGGAGAGAATGGTGCTGCAGGGAGTGACCTGAGGATCTGACCGATACATAGGACTCTGAGGAAAGGCCAGACGGACACATAATCAGTCTGCTACTGTTACCATTAGTATTGGGACTCTTCGCTGGCTGTTGAAGATGGGGACGGAGCATGTAGGGAAGGTCCAGAGTGCTGTGATGTCAGTTCTTGACTCACTTCAGCTCAGTTATCAAATACTATACATAATGTGAAGAACATATTTTGATTTAATCCTGAAAAAGAAGGCAAATTTCTATTATCATTTGTAATAACACAGAATCTTATTATTGTAAAACCGCCTATTGTGATTGCTTGTGTTCGCTGGCTGTGAACTCCAGCGTGAAGTCCTGTATGTCGGATGAATACATCCTGTTATCCAACATCAATGTGATGTTATACCGGACCTGAGGTTTGCGTGAGTATCCATTGTCCCATGTCTGGCTTATTGGTATGCAGACTGGTGGTTCCTCGCCATGCAGGCAGATACTCTCCAGCTTCAGAGGAATCATCGATCCTACTGATGTTAGCCAGGTCCCAGAAGGAACTTGTTGCCCAGGATGCATGGCGTAGACGTGTCAGCAGGTCTTGGCCAGTATAGATCCCAGCCCTGGTGCTTTGGAAACATCTCTGCGTCCCACCGCCTATTGTAAATCTACAGACTCACGTTTATCTTCTGTATTCATCCTCATCCATATTCTTGTAAAAACTGCTTTATCACACTACAAACTGCTTCACGGACATAGACTTGAATTAGAAAGCTGATTTCATGACCACGATCCATGAACTGCTTCACTTATTCCCCATACAACTCCATCCAGAACCTGTTCTCACAGAAGCATTTAAAATATTGCTGTCATTTACCTGGACAGATGCTTTCTCAGAAAACTCCCATTCCACTTCTGAATTAATCAAACTTATCCTTGCCTTCTATCCTTGACTGGCTAGTGGCTTGCACAATTGTTAACCAGTCTCTGCAACAACTCTAACTCATCTTCATGTCAAATTCATGTTCAAATCATCTTCAAAGAACCTCATGGTGGCTTGTAGACATGAAAAGCAACCGTAAGGTCCTACTTGTGAAAAGCAAACTTCTGGTCCAAACACCCTCTCTGAACACTACTTAATTCAAGTAAACTAGATGCAAAACATGCCACAATGTCTGTCAGACCCATCCACTGACATCCTCTAATGCTACTTTCACAGTATACAAGTATCCACACGTGGATCCATAATCCAGTCTATGCCATCCTGTGGACAGATTTAATATGACAAAGCTGATCAGTTTTATAAACAACGTAAGGAAATGTCTACAGGTTAGTCACAAACCAGTTTCTGTCTGTGTTAGCCGCTCCAACCACAGACATGAAGGGACATTCCATCGATTATGAAATCTGACTGAGCCAACAATTCCCCTTATATTGGAGAATTATTATCAGTCACAGTGTTCTGGCAGATATAATGAGTGAAATCTGGCCACTTATAGACTTCTAAACAATATATTCTATTTGTGAATTTACACCAAAAGCCTCATACAATATGTTGAACAGTTTATTGTCTGGCATATTTTGTTGTTCCGTTCACTCGCTTTAAACTCAAGCTTAGGCCATACATGTGCTACTACTTCTAGTACAATCAATCAATCATGTGCCATGCTGGAAAGCATGGGCGGTCATGACTCGCCATTTCACTCGATCACCAGCGTCGTGAATCAGCTCAGTGTTCCTGTCTCGTTCATGCCATGTGGCCAAGCCATCCAGGTATTTTCCTCTCGGTCTTCCTCTTGGTCTGTTCCCTTCGATCTTGCCAGTTGTCACCAAGTTCTCCAATCCATTTCTTCGCAGCCAATTTTCATTGTTGTAGACAGCACCCTAATTTATTGAACCTACAATAACAACAGTCAAAACAATCCTTGTTGTACATTTGTCTCATTTATCATGCTCCCTAATCACAGTTTCGATTCATGTGTTTTATCTATGTCTTATCCCAACTTGCAGCGAAATGGAGTATTGACGAACTCAGTGCTGAGCTGGAGATGACTCCATCTGTTCTCAGGAGGAAGATCTCCTTTTGGCAGGGTCAGGGGCTGTTGAGAGAAGCTTCTGCAGATGTTTACCATTTGGTGGAGGAAAGACGAGGCCGCTCTCACGATCTTGTGTTGGTGGATGATGAAGAAGTGGAGTCGGCCATGGCATCAGCTCAACAGCAGAAGGAGGAAGAGATGCAGGTTTGTGAAGTTGTTTTCATGTCTGTTGGGGGAGCACCACCTCACACACACCAGATCATGGGATTGGTGATCAGTTCTGCTCCAGGTTGTGGATGGAGATGTCAGTGAGGGAGAACATTAATCTCAGCCCACAAAGCCTGCATATGATGTCTGTAGCTGTTATGGTTGTTTGTTTAGCCTGAGATGTTGCCATTGTTTGATTGTTCAAACTGACATGCCTCGTAGTTCTTCCTTTCTGTGTTTGTGTGACTTCGTTATTCAAACTTTCTGTGTTTGTTTGGACACACATTACAGTTGTTTGTTTGGATGTTTAGTCTGAGATGTTACACTTGTTTGTTTGTTTAGCCTGAGATGTTACAGTTGTTTCTTTGATTGTTTAGTCTCAGATGTTACCCTTGTTTGTTTGTTTAGTCTGAGATGCTACAGTTGTTTATTTATTTAGCCTGAGATGTTACACTTGTTTATTTGTTTGTTTAGTCTGAGATGTTACACTTGTTTGTTTGTTTAGTCTGAGATGATACAGTTGTTTATTTATTTAGCCTGAGATGTTACACTTGTTTATTTGTTTGTTTAGTCTGAGATGTTACACTTGTTTGTTTGTTTAGTCTGAGATGCTACAGTTGTTTATTTATTTAGCTTGAGATGTTACACTTGTTTATTTGTTTGTTTAGTCTGAGATGTTACACTTGTTTGTTTGTTTAGTCTGAGATGCTACAGTTGTTTATTTATTTAGCCTGAGATGCTACAGTTGTTTGTTTATTTAGCCTGAGATGTTACACTTATTTGTTTGTTTATTCTGAGATGTAAGAGTTGTTTGTTTAGTTAGACTGAGATGTTACACTTGTTTGTTTGTTTAGTCTGAGATGTAACAGTTGTTTGTTTATTTAGCCTGAGATGTTACACTTGTTTATTTGTTTGTTTAGTCTGAGATGTTACACTTGTTTGTTTGTTTAGTCTGAGATGTTACAGTTGTTTGTTTATTTAGCCTGAGATGTTACACTTGTTTATCTGTTTGTTTAGTCTGAGATGTTACAGTTGTTTGTTTATTTAGTCTGAGATGTTACACTAGTTTATTTGTTTGTTTAGTCTGAGATGTTACACATGTTTATTTGTTTGTTTAGTCTGAGATGTTACACTTGTTTGTTTGTTTAGTCTGAGATGCTACACTTATTTGTTTGTTAATTCTGAGATGTAAGAGTTGTTTGTTTAGTTAGACTGAGATGTTACACTTGTTTGGTTGTTTAGTCTGAGATGTAACAGTTGTTTGTTTGTTTAGTTAGACTGAGATGTTACACTTGTTTGTTTATTTAGCCTGAGATGTAACAGTTGTTTGTTTGTTTAGCTAGACTGAAATGTTACAGTTGTTTGTTTGTTTAGTTTGACTGAGAAGTTACAATTGTATTAGACTGAGATGTTATACTTGTTTGTTTTGCTAGACTGAAATGTTAAGTTTTGATTGAGATGTTACAGCAGTATGTCTGAGATGTTACAACACAAGTTCACCCATATCACAACTCATCTGCACTATACTTCCACCTGTACACTAACTCACCTGCACTATAACCCATCCTTTGCAGGTGTTCTGGACCTACATCCAGGGCATGCTGGCTAACCTGAACTGCCTGACCCTTGAGCGCATCCACTCGATGCTGCGCATGTTTGCCATGGAGGAGCCGAGTTCGTCTGAGGTCACCGTGCAGGAGCTGAAGACTTTTCTCGACAACAAGGTCAAAGATCAAGCTCTGATATTTTCTGGCGGTGTCTACAGGCTGAATAAATAGATTCCTGGCTAGACTAGTACATGGCGGTCCGTGTGATTGGGAAAACATGAAATAGAATAAGTTAATATTTCCTTAATGGATCTTAGGTAGTGATTGATGACAGTCCACTAGAGGCAGTGTTTTAGTTTTGTCATTGGTCTTCTACACTGGGCTGTAAAGAAACAATAATGAAATGATTTAGCCGTTTCCGTCTTCAGGGTGGAAGTACCTTATGGCTTTCATCTTCCCTTGTTTTACCTTGTGTACAGGTATATGACAAGACCCTATCTTTGGGCTATACATGTATACAAAGGTGTGCTTGTCTGAAGAGTGTTGTCTGGTCTTTCTTTGGGTGTGATCTGATGATTTGTGTGTGATGTGTTACGAGCTCATGGTTGATGGAATAACATGTGTCAGACATTGAAATGTACACTTTACTGGACACGCTGGCTTGGTGAATAACTTTAATGATGACATTTCCAAGATTATGATGTCTGGTACACAATCATACCTCTACGGGGTCTGCCTAACCCTATCTATGATCACTAGGTTTCTAGGACTCATTTGCCCCTTCTCTAGAGTGGATTAGCTTGTTACAGCAAGGACTCATCTGCCTCTTCTCTAGAGTGGATTAGCTTGTTACAGCAAGGACTCATCTGCCTCTTCTCTAGAGTGGATTAGCTTGTTACATCCAGGACTCATCTGCCCCTTATCTAGAGTGGATTAGCTTGTTACATCTAGGACTCATCTGCCCCTTCTGCAGAGTGGATTAACTTGTTACAGCGAGGACTCATCTGCTCCTTCTCTAGAGTGGATTATCTTGTTACACTTAGGACTCAAGTGCCCCTTCTCTAGAGTGGATTAGCTTGTTACATCCAGGACTAAAGTGCCCCTTCTCTAGAGTGGATTAGCTTGTTACATCCAGGACTCAAGTGCCCCTTCTCTAGAGTGGATTAGCTTGTTACATCTAGGACTCAAGTGCCCCTTCTCTAGAGTGGATTAGCTTGTTACATCCAGGACTCAAGTGCCCCTTCTCTAGAGTGGATTAGCTTGTTACATCTAGGACTCATGTGCACCTTCTCTAGAGTGGTTTAACTTGTTACACCTAGGACTCATGTGCACCTTCTCTAGAGTGGTTTAACTTGTTACACCTAGGACTCATGTGCGCCTTCTCTAGAGTGGATTAGCTTGTTACATCCAGGACTCCCTCTGCCCTGTCAGTTAGGTATGAGGAGATTGATCAGTTGGGATTGCTTCTAGCTATCGTGTGTCAATGTAGAATTTGCTGTCAACATTTATTCTCTCACCACACCTAGCCACCTATCTTGTGTTTCGAACCTGGGTATACACGCTCACAAACCGCGTTCGCAAGCTCTTGTGTCCTGAATACCCGGGTTGAAATGCAGCGGTGCTGGTTTTTTCGAAAAAGGTGTTGGTGCCGGTCGTTCAGAAAGCAATGGCAAACTACTGAACGTAAAACTTGCCCAGGAATCATGAACAGCCAAAATGCTGGGTTTGCCTACTACGTCCTGTGATTGGGCATGTAACTAAATTAATTTAATGTTATCTGTTATTAGCTCTCATTGGAGGAGTTTGTAAAATGCATTGCGTTTCTGGTTGTCTGGATGTCATGAATTTACGATCATGTTTAGTCATTCCACTCACTGCTAGCCTCTTAGATTAATTTTTGGAATTGTCAGCACATCTTTTCATCGTGAAAACAAACAACAAATTTTAACATATTGTAATTTCATCCAAGCTGTGAATTTAATTTACCTTCCCACTAACTACTTGTAGGTCCTAAAATTCTTCTTCTTCTTCTTCTTCTTCGTTCATCCGTAGTTTTTTTTCGGATGTGATTGCGTTGTGCCTGTTTACAGCAGAGCTGTGTTCTTGCGCCGTTAGGCCGACACATCCGACTTCTGCGGGCATTTGTTGACCGGGTTAACCTTCCCGGGGGTTTCTTAGGACGTTTGACTCTCACTGTTGTGGTGTTATCTCCCATCCTAGCTGGCCCATATAGAACAGCCTAAGAGATCCTGGTCAGCCCTCAAGGGAAGGCAGGGGCAGACCATGGGCATTCCCCGCCATCCAAGGAGGCTTCCATACTTGCAGAGCCAACACACAGCGCTCTGGTACTGGGCTCACCCAAGGAATCGTCACGTCCTGCACATGGCTGCTTAGCCTCACTTCCGTATATTGGGCCTTCCGTTCACCATAGGCTGTTCTACCGGAAACCAGAAGAATGCAGTGTGCAGATGACATCCACACAGTGAGCTTTCGATTCGGACTTTCCGCACAATGGATTTGCTATCCGAGCAATATTCCATTTCGTGCCACTAGGACACTTTTCCACCTTTTTTGAAAGCCCACACAGTGAGCTTTTGATTCGGACTTTCCACATAATGGATTTGCTATCCAAGCAATATTCCATTTCGTGCCACTAGGACACTTTTTCCACCTTTTTTGAAAGCCCACACGGTGAGCTTTTGGTTCGGACTTTCCACGTAATGGATCTCCTATCCAGCAATATTCCATTTCATGCCTCTGGGAGGCTTTTGTAACCGACATACCTGTGGTATGAAGTGTGGCAGTCTGAATACTTCTTCATACACCTTTAAATGTCAACCTGTATGTAGTTAAAGTAAGCTACGGTCAACTTGAGCTTGTTGATATCTCCATAGAGCTTGTCCTCAAATGAAGCAGGTGTGGGCCAAAATATCTTTCTCTGTTCTGCATATATTGGGCAATCCTGAAGCAAATGTTTTGCTATCATTTTTCCAGTTCGACAATTACATTCATCGGTATCTCCTATCTTTAGTTTATTGAACAAGTGGTATTTCAGCCTGTTATGTCCTGTGCGGAGTCTGAAGATTGCTACTTGTTCTCTTCTGTCGAGTTTGTAATATGCATCATCCTTCTGGTGGCCTGGATGCTCTGATTCCCATTTGGTTCTATAGGTGCTTTTTATCAACCTCTTTGCCTCGTTATAGGTTATGTCTATGTCAGGCTGTGGTAGTCGTCCGCCCTCTTTTGCCAGTCTGTCAGCCTCTTCATTTCCAGGTATACTGCAATGTGATGGGATCCACTGTATTACAACTTTTTTGGATTTCTGGCATAGACCATGGAGTGCTGCTCTTAGGTCAGCTATTTCTGTGCTGTTATTGCTCTTCAGTATTGAGACAGCTGACTTTGCATCTGTGAAGATAGCTATTTGCTTCTCTTTATTTTCCTCCATCAAGAGCATTTCTGCTGCAGTTTTCAGAGCCTCTACCTCCGCTTTGAAGTTACTTGAAAACTTTCCAGTTGCCACTGAATGTGTTTTTTTCACTCCATTTTTTAAATTTAGGAGAATTCCTCCTCCTCCATTCTCTATTGAATTTTTGGCTGATCCATCTGTATATGCATGGGTCCAATTGCTGCTTGGGTAATGTTCTTTTATGTAGTTTAGGGTTATTTCTCTTCTTTCGGTTTCATGCTGAGTGTTCTTTTTCTCAATACCAGGAATGTTTTCTATCATCTCAGGCAGTTGCTGCTGTCTCCAAGCTGGGAACTTGTCTGCATTGTAAATAGGTTTGACTGTTGATATGTTAAGTATGGGATCTGCCCTAATTTTTCGTTTTGCAGTTTCTACAAAGTTGCTACGCTTCAGTCGTCCCTTTCCAAAACCACTAAACCTTTTATACATAGGGTGGTCTGTCAATCTTCTAAATTTTTCTGCTTGTTGCTGGGCTCTGCTATCTCTTCTATCCTGCATTGGTTGTAAACAAGTGATCTTTTCAAGTTCATTAATAGGCGTTGTCTTCAGGCTTCCAGTTATGATTCGCATTCCTTGATTTTGGACTCTACTTATTTTGTTAAAGTTTGACTTAGCTGCTGTTGCCCAAGCTGCAATGCCATATTCCAGTACTGGCCTCACCCGGCCAGTATATAACTTCTTGAGAACTTTCTCATCTGCTCCCCACGTTGTACCAGCAAGCTTTTTCATGATTGCCATTCTTTGCCTTGCTCTTGTTTGATTTTTCTCAACCTGTGTTTTCCATGTCAGGCGACGATCAAAGGTGACTCCGAGATAGTTTGGATTTTCTTCATGGCGCAATATTTTTCCATTCAATACCAGCTTAGGTTGTTGAGTTTTATTTGAGAGGGAGAACACTGTGCATGTTGTTTTCTCCTCACTTATCTTCACTAGCCATGATTTTGACCAGTCCTCTAGTGCTAATAAGGCTTGCTGTATTCTGCTGTTAGCTGTACTAATATATTCTTCAGATGTCCATATGGCTAGGTCATCTGCAAAGGATGATGTGTGTACTCTGGCTGGAAAATTTTCTGTGATGTCGTTTATATATGCTAGGAATAATGTTGGTGAAAGAACTCCTCCTTGGGGGACACCTTGCTCCAACAGCATCATTTTGCTGGTTTGTCCTTGTACTTTTGTCCTGGCAGTTCTGTTCTCAAGGTAGTGGCTGATCCATTTATACATTTTTCCACAAACATGCATGTTTTGCAGTTTTACTTTCAGTCCTTCCTTCCATACTTTATCAAATGCTTTTTCTAAATCTATCCAGACTGCTAGTGTGCGTTTTTTCTCTTGGAAGGCATCCTCTATTTCCTGAGCTATATAGGTTATTTGATCTTCAGTGGATCTGTACTTTCTGAATCCTGCTTGGTGTGGTGTTAAGAGTTTGTTTTCTTCCAGATGCCATGTTAGCCTGCCATTGATAATGCGTTCCATTAATTTTCCTACACAGCTAAGTAGACTGATAGGTCGATAGCCATTTGGTTCTTCCAGGTCTTTTCCTTTCTTTGGGATTGGTATTAGTATAGCTTCTTTCCATGCCTGTGGGACTATTCCCCTCTTCCAGCTGTAATTTAGGACTGCTAGTAGTTTCTTTTTTGCCTTAGTGCCTAGTCCTATTAGCATTTCATTTGTGATTCCATCCTTTCCTGGTGATTTCTTCTTTTTTAGGGTATTCATTGCCTGTTCCATTTCTTCCATTGTTAGATTTGCCATCATATATTCTGCTGCTGTCTCTGTATTTGTATGATGTATCTGTTTATCTTTGATTGCTTTCTTCTGTTCGGTTGTAATATCAATGTGGTTTGCATTTGCATAGTGTTCCATTAGTGCATTTGCAGCCTTTTTTCCTGTAAGCAAGGCATTTCCTTGTTTAATTGTTATTTGTTTGTTGCTAGGTCCTTCATTGTTCATGGCTTTCACTAGTTTCCATAGTTTGTTTCCATCCCTGTCAAAATTCAGGTTTTCTGTTTTTTCCCTCCAACAATCTCTTGTTGTTTGATTTACTGTTCTTTTATATTTTGCTGAGATGGCTTTGAGAGAGATGTTCGCTTCAATTGTTTGTTCTCTCTCTGCTGTCTTCCTGGCATCTTCAACTTTGTCCTCCAAACTTTGTAGTTCTTCAGTCCAGTATGGTTTGTAATTTTTCCTCGCTCCTCTTGGAATGGACTCTGTGGCTGCCTGTATTATCGCTCTGTTTAGACTTTCCACCATTTGCTTTATGTTGCCATATCGTGTATTTATGTTTTCACAATATTTGTCTGTTAGTATGGCAAATCTGTCCCAATCTGCTCGTTTGTAATTCCAGCGGGGCAAGGGCTTTTGCTCCTGTGGAACATACTCCATATTCATTACAAGCTTGATTGGTCTGTGGTCACTACCTGCTAATTGGTCCAGCACATGGCGATCAATTTTGTGGAGGATGTCTCCTGTGCAGAAAGCTAAGTCTGGAGTAGAAGTGGTAAGCCATCTTCTGGAGTAGAAGCTCGGTGTGTCATCCGCTTTGTTGAGTAGATGGAGATTTGAGTCTATTTCCCAGTCCTCCAATTCTTCTCCTCTTTTGTCAGTATCTGGGTATCCCCATCTTTCTGAACGGCTATTAAAGTCTCCGACAATAATGCAGTTTGTGTCAGTTATTTTCATGTTTGAAAGTGTAAGGTCCTTATCTGCTGGGCTATACAGATTGTAGATTCTTATTTTCACGTCCTTTATCATTATATCAACACCTATAATTTCCGTTTGGTTGTCAGAGATCACAGATACTTCGCTGCAAGGTATTGTATTTCGTGTAAGTATTAGAACTCCTCCTTTGTGTCCTTCACGGTCGAAACGTGTGGCCTGATATCCTCTGACTGAGAATTTGTGATTGGCGTTGAGGTGTGTCTCTTGAATGCATGCCACATCTATTCTATCTTTATGAAGACGCTGTGTTAGGGAGTCTTTCTTCTTGTAAACTCCTTCGGCATTCCACTGTAGTATGTTGAGTGTCCGGGGTATTTGGTCAATAGCTCTTAACCTACTCCTCTGTGCCTTGACTCCACAGCACAGGGGAAGGTGACCACCAGTAGTCATGGGTGGACCCCCTCGAGGCAGGGGGCCCGGCACTATCGCCGCCTGATGGGACTTCACGGGATTAGCACCATAACGATTAATTTTGATTTGTGACATCATGAATTAAGTTACGTTGCACTGCTTTGTCAAGCCTGTGGCTCAGTACATCCGATTTCGACAAGCATTTATTCGGGATGCTTTCCCTAGCCTTTGACTGTCCCCAGTCTACCTACAAGGCAGCAGGTTTTACGTTGCACTGCTTTGTCAAGCCTGTGGCTCAGTACATCCGATTTCGACAAGCATTTATTCGGGATGCTTTCCCTAGCCTTTAACTGTCCCCAGTCTACCTACAAGGCAGCAGGTTTTACGTTGCACTGCTTTGTCAAGCCTGTGGCTCAGTACATCCGATTTCGACAAGCATTTATTCGGGATGCTTTCCCTAGCCTTTGACTGTCCCCAGTCTACCTACAAGGCAGCAGGTTTGTGTGTCTCTTCGTCTGGTCCCTCTCCCTTGACCTGTCCGACATGGGTGGCCCTACCAGTAGCTGTGCTACTGTCGGCATAGCTCTTGGGGTCATCGGGACGCACAAGCCCCTCTACCTCGTCACGGTGGACACACAGCAGAGGGGAAATTATTATTATTTACATCTTTGTCATCAACCCATCAATTGAGGTAGAAGTCTAATACTGATACAACTGGCACTTTGAGACATGGGCTTTTACACGCATACCAACACACTGATCATGTGGGACTTGGGCTTAGACACATACCAACACACTGATCAGGTGGGACATGGGCTTTTACATACATACCAACACACTGATCAGGTGGGACATGGGCTTAGACACATACACTGATTAACTAGACAGTGGGACACATAGTTTTTACACATACCAGTAACTGGTTTGCTGGGTCATGGATTTTTCACATATACTTTTTCCTTCTTCTTCTGCAGTCAACATTTGCTATATATGAAGCACAGCATAGATTGTAGTACGTAGATGTCCGCTTTCTGGTCCCGTGCCACTTGAGCCATTTTGGTATCAATGGTTGAGGTCGCTTTTCTGGATTCCTCCTCCCATAGGCAGATTGCCTTCCCGGGCTTGTGGGCTTTGTCTGTCCACATTTCCTGTCAGCCTTTGCTTTTACAAGAACTTTCACAAGGCGGTGATTTGGCATTTGGTTTGTTCTTTACCATGATGGATTTCCTTCCAGCGTTTATGAGTTCCATCAGCCCATTTTGTCTGCTCCATTTGGTCTCACACATATACCAGTAAACTGGTATTTTGGGACAAGGATTTTTCACATATACCAATAACTGGCTTGTGGCAACATGGTTGTTTTGAATATACTGGTACTTTGGGACATACATTTTTACAGAAATACCAGTAAACTAGTGCCTCAGGATCAAAGCGTTAAGATATTTTGCTTTGCTACCAGTGCACTTGCTATCATCATCATCATCATCATCATCATCATCATCATCATCATCATCATCATCATCATCATCATCATCATCTTTCATTATAGCATCTTGTGCAGCCACAGCTAGGTAAATGACTTGCAAGTGTTCTGTAACTGTTCTCCTGTGCCATAGAGTATTTCTTAGTTGTAGATTTCTTTCTGTGGCTGTGTGCTTCAATAACTCCTTCTGTTCCCCTGTTCTCTATGAGAGTCAGTGAACACCAGGGCCTTTATTAACAGATTCAGAGCCAAACATAAAAGGAAGTTTGGGCCAAACAAAATTGGATGGTGGGAAATGGGAAGTAAGGGTGTATCACAGTTATGACTAAAATTGTTGTATATTGTAATGCAATGACAAGATTTTGGCGATGTATATAAGCCCATTGCAGAGGCTGGAAGTTGCTTAAGACAATTAATAATCCCACACCACTTAATCAGTTAACAGTCTTCAGATCCAGCTAAGTTTCCACACATCTCTTTATGTTTGATTTGTGAAGACCCAGCTGACTAAGTTTCCACACATCTCTTTATGTTTGATTTGTGAAGAACCAGCTAAGTTTCCACACATCTCTTTATGTTTGATTTGTGAAGAACCAGCTGACTAAGTTTCCACACATCTCTTTATGTTTGATTTGTGAAGAACCAGCTAAGTTTCCACACATCTCTTTATGTTTGATTTGTGAAGAACCAGCTGACTAAGTTTCCACACATCTCTTTATGTTTGATTTGTGAAGAACCAGCTAAGTTTCCACACATCTCTTTATGTTTGATTTGTTTGTTGGCATCTGTTTGCTTTGATGATTCTTTGAATGTTTATGCTATTATTAAACTTTAAAATAATGTGCTTGGAATATTTGAACTATATGCTTTTTGTGTGTGGTTTGTTAAGTATATACTCGCTTTGAACTCAAGCATAATTCATACACCTGTTACTACTTCTAGTGCACTGGGCTGATTTTTGTGTGTGAATTAGCTTTCCCTTTTACTAGTGCCCATCAGGCAAACCCAGATTGTGTTCTTTGCAGCCAGCCTTCATTGTGGAGGCAACAACTGGTTGATTGATTCATCTTTGCGGACAGAATTGTATGGGTATTTATTCTTCTTCATACGCCTTCAAATGTTTTGAATATATGAAAAGAAAGCTGCCGTCAACTTGAGCTTATAGACATCTCTCGCTCTTGATTCAGAAAATAACTTAGTATTCTATGAAAAATGAACATGAAATCAACAAGTAAAGAAAATACAATTGCCTGTAAGTACATAGGTTAAAGTTAGTTGCATATCTTTTACAAGATGTCACATTCAACCCCAGTATTTTTATTTTTGTTGCTGTTTGAGATTTCTTGGCAAGTGGTTTGCCATTGCTTTCTGAACGACTGGCACTGATATCACTGACTAGCACAAGGCAGTCTGCTTCCAAATCGCCAACAGCTGTGTTTCGAACACAGTATGCCAGATTATGAATTGTGTTCGTAAGCTCTTTGCCCTAGCGCCGGCAAGTACATAGGTACCTGCACAAAATGGAGAGACTGAAACACTATAACACAACCTCAACAAGGTGAAACTCATGGTGGTCTGGGAAGGTTAACTCGGTCAACCAATGCCTGAAGAAGTCAGATGTGACAACCGAAAGGTGCAAATATTGCAGCTGTGTTGTAAACAGGCACAATGCAATTATGCCCAAAACAACATTCAGGATGAATGCAGAAGTAGACTAAACACATTCCAGTGAAGGTGAGGAAAAGACATTACTGCTGGATAGGATACACATTAAGAAGACCAGATAACAGAAAAACTAGAAAGTCCTAGAATCCACAAGGCAAAAGAAATACTTAACAAACATGCAGTTCCCCAAGACATTGGGTTAGAGCAATGGTTCTCAACCGGTGGGGAATTCCTCCCCCCCCCCCCCCCAGGGGGGAATTTTGGGGTTTCCAGGGGGGGGGGGGGATGAAGATTATTTCAAGATTGCGTTAATACAAGAACCGATTACTTGATCTTGTTTTTCCCTTCATACTTTACGGTTCTGTACGTCTCACCCTTCTAAAATTCATTTTATAAAGTAAGTAGACCCACAAATCACGTTTTATGTGGACGTCTAAACTTGTTTTAGTATGTGCTTCCATTATTACGTATACTGTGTAGGGGCAGGGGGAAATTTTTAGGGAGGAAATACGAAAGGGGGGGGGGGGGGGAGGGGAATGACGTTCTAAAAATATGGTGAAGGAGGGCACGGGCCAAAAAAGGTTGAGAACCACTGGGTTAGAGCCTATTGCCAATGAAAAACGTACGCGGGGAAGTCAATAAGTAAGTCACAAATGGCTGTAGAAAAATAACTATATATGATAACTTGAAACCGGTTTATTGTTATACATACATTGTCCCTTTATTTCTCAACATAATTTCCACCAACATTGATGCACTTATCCCATCGTTTTATCAGTCCTCCCAAACCGGCTCCATAGAACTGCGTTCTCTGTTTTCTAAACCCACGTTTTCACTTCACATTCAACGTCGGTATCATTCGCGAAATGTCTCCCACCAAGGTGGGTTTTCAGTGGACCAAAAAGGTGGAAATCGCTAGGAGCTAAGTCGGGGCTGTAAAGTGGATGTTCCAGAACTTCCCACCTTCCTTTTGCCCACAAAAAAAGCACAACACGCCGTAAGTACAGTTGCCATCTTGTTTATGCGCTGCGCATGCACATGAGACACCTAGCGTCACCTGAAAAACGGGAATATAAAGTTCGATGTTGCTGTCACCTTATGACACCTGTATAAAACACCAACTACATTTACCTGCCATCCCACAGAACTGTGTGACTTACTTATTGACTCGCCCCCGTACAATCTGTAGAGTAATTGTAACTTAGACCTAATCTATCTCAGTTTGTACATGCTGTGCTGAATCATGGCCTAATTACATCCTAATTTGTCTTTCCCTAAAATATGAAGTGTCAGTACCCATCTTATTTATGAGCTTGGAGAGTGAAGAGGAGCGCTGCAGCAACCCTCCTGGCGATGGCACTTTGGTATTGTGTCGGGAGAAAAGCCTTTACACCGGCCTTCCTTTAGTAGATGCAAGCCCATTCTAAAGCTCAGTCTATCGGACTTAAAGGCACCGCTGTTGCTCCATGGCAAAGGGGTTACGGAGAGGTTCATAACCTCCGCATTGCCACGTTCAAAAAACAGCTGTGGGCAATTTGGCAGAATTTTTATGAAATGATGTAAGTGCCGGTCGTTCAGAAAGCAATAGCAAACTACTGAAAATAAAGTTGCCCAGGAATCACGACTAGCCAAAAAATGCGGGGATTGACTGCAACATCCTGTAAAAGACATGCAGCTAACTTATTTTTAAACTGCTACTTCTACTACTAAAAAAAATGTTTTGCATATCCTTTACAGGACATCCCTGTCAACATCAGCATCTTTCAGCTGATTGTTGATTTCTTGGCAAGATTACGCTCAGTAGTTTGCCATTGCTTTCTGAGCGGCCGGCTCAATACCCCGCAAGTTACCAACGCGATTTGAACCACTACTGATTATCACCGTCGTCACGTTACTTACGAGATTACGGAGAAAATTCTCTAACCTCTAGGCCAGGAAGCCGGCACTTCTACTACTACTGCTTCTATTATTGCTACAACTACTGATACTACTACTTCTACCACTAATACTGCTACTACTATTGCTGCAGCTGCTGCTGCTACTACTACTACTACTACTACTACTACCACCACCACCACCACTACTACATCTATTACTACTGCTACTACTACTGCTGCTGCTGCTGGTTCTACTGTTTATTACTGCTACTTCTGTTGTGTGATACTATTACTGCTGCTCCTATTACTACTTCTACTACTACTACTACTACCACCACCACCGCCGCCGCCGGATTAAGGAAAGTATAATTCATCGGAGTCCTCATTTTGTAGCAATGGCTGACAGCTTGATAGGGGCAACATCACATGTCGCTTTAGAGCCGGGGGGGGGGGGGTGCCTCAAGGCTCTTCCCCCACCCCACGTCAAAAGACGAACAACTTCAAAAGGTATCTAGCATGTTCAGATTTAACTTAATTCAGCTGTAAAAGACACGCTCCTAGTATGTATCAGACACGTCACAAACTGTCTGCGCGAACACTCCACTGAGGTCAACGAACCCTGTCAGCGGCGCGGCGATGACGACCACCCACAACTTCCTGTTTTATCATGTTGACTGCGAAATACATTGGGAAATAAACCGAATAGGAAATATTAAGAACCCACGTCTAATCCCAAGGAGTCCGTATGTTCTGTGGTGAATCATATCCTGACTACAAACGCTTCTCCTCAGATGTTAAGTTCCAGTACCAGTCTTGCATTCCCCGTTGGTTTATGAGCTTGGAGAAGGGAAAGAGACCTTTGCATTTGCATCCCTGGGAATAAAGCACTTCAGCGCCGGGTACTGAAGAAAGTCTCTACACCATCTTCATTACGATAGATGCAATTCCTTTTCAGATTTCAAATGACCTGAACGCCAAAACACCGGACAAGAAAGTTAAAATTCAGTCTTCCTGAGAGTTAACCACCCAACGAACTGTAAGTTCCACCACCACTGACTGTTTTCTGTGCCACCCCACAAACTCATACATCATTTCTCCACTCTGCCTCTACCAGCTTCAGTTTACGCTGTTGTCACAATGTTCTCTAGTCGATCCACTCAAAAAAAAAAAAAGTGTCCAAAACACTGACAATGGTCCCCTCTCTTTAAAATCTGCCTTCGAGAATTTGTTACTAAGAACGATTTTAAGTATTTGGGTATTGTTATCAAAGTTGAGCTGAGCTGAAACAAGAACCAATAACACAACACTGGGGGAATTCCCACGCGAGCTCCGCCTTCATCTGCGACAGCCAGCGAAGAGTCCCAATACTAATGGAACATGTAACAACCTGATTACATGTATATGTCCCTGTAGCCTTTCCTCGAAGTTGTGAATGTCGGCTAGATCGTCAGGTCATTCCCTGCAGCATTATTCTCTCCAGACCGTGGTAATCTATCTGTTCTTCTGCAGTACACACACGATTCCAAAAGGCCACGACCACAACTGCCCCTGGGGAACCGCTAGCTTTAAAACAAACAAACACACACACACACACACACAAATACAAACACCGATAGATACAACTAAAACTACAAGTATTGCCAGTAGGGCCTATCGGAAACCACAGCTACTTAACGGAGATTAACATTTTAAACATACAGTATAATGTTAGAGAAGCCCACTTTATCGGGGACTCAAGCGGTCCACTTGATCGGGGACCCACAGTGCCCACTGGCCACCGGGGATCCACGGGGCCCATTTCCACCGGCGCCCACAGGGTCCACTTGCTATCAGGGACCCATAGGGTCCACTTGCTATCAGGGACCCATAGGGTCCACTTGCTATCAGGGGCCCACAAGGTCCACTTGCTATCAGGGGCCCACAAGGTCCACTTGCTATCAGGGGCCCACAAGGTCCACTTGCTATCAGGGGCCCACAAGGTCCACTTGCTATCAGGGGCCCACAAGGTCCACTTGCTATCAGGGACCCATAGGGTCCACTTGCTATCAGGGACCCATAGGGTCCACTTGCTATCAGGGGCCCATAGGGTCCACTTGCTATCAGGGGCCCACAAGGTCCACTTGCCATCTGGGTCTCAAAAGGCCCACTTCATAAGGGACCGGCAGGATCTACTTACCATCGGGAACCCACGTGATCCACTTGCCATCATGGACCCACATGGTCCATTTGCCACCAGGGACCCACAGGGTCCATTTGCCACCAGCGACCAACGTGGTCCATTTGCCATCGAGGACCCACAGGGTCCATTTGCCATCAGCGACCAACGTGGTCCATTTGCCACCGAGGACCCACAGGGTCCATTTGCCATCGGGGACCCACACGGTCCATTTGCCATCGGGTACCCACAGTGTTCACTTGTTATCAGGGACACACAGGGTCCACATACCATCGGCGATCCACAGGGCCCACTTGCCACCAGGGACCCACAGGGTCCTCGTGCCATCAGGTTATCTGACATCCTGGCTGGTCCCGTACCGTGTATGGCCTAGGACCGCGAGCTTGTCTCCTCACTCCGTCCACTCGTGTCTAATAGCAGTTAAAAGTTACTTGCAGTTCCTTGTACACGCCTTTGCTATCAACCCCAGAAGGTATTATCTGTGTGATTTTCTAGACACTTTTTACGTCCAGTAGTTTCCTATTGCTTCTGAACGACCGCCTCTCATACGATTAAAATCAACGCAAAGTGATCTACTCCCAAATCGTCAGCAACAGATTTCAACCTTCGACTCGACATGCCAGGCAATTGTGAATCTGCGTTCACTAACCCCCAAAGCCATAGACGCCGAAAACACGGCAGTATAAATTATAAGTTAGTTAGTCACGGTTCCAACTTCACGGCGAAGGGTTACCCCATAATGCTCCGTTCCTGTGCTAGTGAATATCATTCAAAATGCTCCTCACTGCCCCATGTGAAAAGTGGAACCGACAGGAGTCTTGAAAAATCAACAGCCCGCACATACAGTAGGATTAAAATGTCGACTTCTCGTCCTAGACTTAATGACGTAAATTATAAGTACCTCAGAAGTCGGAGTGGGTCCGCCTGATGTCGAGGGGTACTGGTAATAGGGACAGCTAATCCACACACAAAAATCAGCCCAGTGCACCACAAGAAGTAGTAGCGCGTGTAAGGACTACGCTTCAGTTCAAAGCAAACGAACGACACAAAATCGAAACAAACAAACAAACAAACAAACAAATCCTGGGAACTTTAACTCTGTGATTTTATAGAAGCAAACACTGAAAGAAGAAATTATAGAAGCCGTCAGATTAGCCCCATTGAACAAATCACCAGGGCAAGATGAAATACCAAATGAACTAATTAAAGCAGCGAGAGAAGTAGGAACAGCATGGCTACATAGACTATTCAACCACGTTTGGGTAGAACAACAGACACCACGAGACTGAGGAAACGCCATAATTATCCCAATTTGGAACAACAAAGGCAGCAAAAGAGACTGCACACAATACAGAGGCATTTCACTGTTGAGTCATACTGGGAAAATATTTTGAAAAATTCTTGAAAAAAGATTAAAAACTATTACAGAACCCCAACTAAGCGAAACACAACTTGGATTTAGGAAAAACAAAGGATGCACAGATGCCATTTTTTCTCTTAGACAACTTATAGAAAAATCAATCGAATTCAATGAAACACTCTACTTAGCCTTTGTCGACCAAGAAAAGGCATTTGATAGAGTAGATAGAAACAAGCTGTGGGAAATCCTTAAACAATATGGAGTGAGTACACATCTAATAAACCTATGTAGAAGCTTATACAACAACAGTGAATGCATAGTGAGAGCAACTGGAGGACACTCAGAACCCTTCACCATAAGATCCGGAGTACGACAAGGTTGTGTCCTGTCCCCTCTCTTATTTATAACATATATAGACAACATATGTAAAGAAACCAGCCAAACAGAGACCGCAAGAACACCGCATGACAAGAACACAGAAGAAGAACCATCTGCAAATCTAACCATTAGAGAACTCCTGTTTGCGGACGACCAAACACTAATAGCAAAATCAGAAGCTGAATTGCAAGACCACATGAATAGTCTAAACGAAATGTGTAGGGAACATAACATGAAAATTAGCACAAGTAAAATAGAGGTATTAACTATAACTAAAGAAGAAAAAGCAACAACGATTTCCCTAAACGAACACCCTTGAAACAAGTAAAGAGTTGCAAGTACCTAGGAAGTATAATATCATCAAATGGCAAATCAGAAGACGAGATCGAAAATAGATGCAATAAGGCAAACCAACTCATTGGACAAATGGCACCAATACTAAAGAACAAACATGTATCAATAACTACTAAGAAAGCATTTTACAACACAATCTTCCTACCAACTCTATGCTACCAATGCCAAACCTGGACAATGACAGAAAAGAGAAAAGAAAAATCACAACAACAGAAATGAGGTTCCTGAGAAGAATACTCAACGTATCAAGAAGAGATAAGATCAGAAATGAAGAAATCAGGACTAAAGTGGGGGTTAAAGCAGCACTAGATTTTATTAGAAAGCAGCAAGTCAAATGATTTGGCCATGCAAGTAGGTTACCAACTAACGGTATACCACAACAAGCGGTAACAGAGGGAAACAGAGGAAGAGGCCGTCCACGTAAACGTTGGACGGAGGGAATAGCAGAGTCCATGGGAATATCGATACATGAAGCCCATAATCGGGCACTCTCACGAAGTTTATACTTCACCTCGACACCGCAAGGTACAAGAGGAACATGATGAAAAACACTGCATGTTATGAAATGAAACCAAAACTATCTTATGCAATGAATACATATCATTGGAATTTAGAAAAAAGAATTCTTGCATGTCACATAGAACCAGTTATAAACCTAACACATGTCTATAAATTATACAAGAAAATGTACACCTGTGATAGACAAAAGATCCTCAGTCGACCCAGAACAAAACTATTCTGAACAACATTCAGTTCTTGCCACAGAAAGTGGCAGGAGGAGAGTGCAAAGAATACCATGGACAGACAGAAAAACCAATGAACAAGTCCTACAAGAAACAAATGAAAACCTTAAACTGATTAGAGAAATTAGACGTAGACAGTCAACATTTTTGGTCACGTTATGAGAAGAAATAATTAGGAGAAACTTAGTGACAACTGGCAAGATCGAGGGGAAGAGAACAAGGTGAAGACAGAAGTAAATACCTGGATGGATTGGACACGTGGCATGGTCGAGATAGAAACGCGGAGCTGATCCACGACTCTGATGATCGTGTGAGATGGCTAAACATAACCGCCCACGCTTACCGCCATGGCACATGATGATGATAGTAAGTAGAGTAAAGAACCCCTGTACATGCCTAAACACTTACCGGACATGTGGTGCTCGACGAATATTTGTATACACCAGATCAGCGTGTGTGTGTGTGTGTGTGTGTGTGTGTGTGTGTGTGTGTGTGAGTGTGTGTGTGTGTGTGTGTGGGGGGGGGGGAAGCATCTTTCCATTATTTCCCAAGACATTCTTGCTACCCATTTTCAATCAATCAATCATGTGCCATGCCGGAAAGCGTGGGCGGTCATGACTCGCCATTTCACTCGATCGTCGTGGATCAGCTCAGTGTTCCTGTCTCGACTATGCCATGTGGCCAAGCCATCCAGGTATATACTTTTCGGTCTTCCCCTTGGTCTCTTCCCTTGGGTCTTGCCAGTTGTCACCAAGTTCTCCAATTCATTTCTTCTCATAACATGTCCAAACAATTTTGTCTGTCTACGTCTAATTTCTCTAATAAATTTACGATTTTCATTTGTCTCCTGTAGTACACTGTCTTTGCATTTTCCTCAGAAACCACATTTCTGCAGCCATCAGATGTTTTTCAGCTTGTCTGCTCATTGTGCAAGCTTCACATCCATATAAAAGTACAGGTTCTATGTAGCATCTCAACACTCTTATTCTCGTTTCAATTGACATCTTTTTATTGGTCAGAATGTTTTTCATCTTGCTAAAGGCTACTTTCGCCATGGCGATTCTTGTTCTAATCTCTTTAAGGCATTTCCCATCAGATGTTATGACTGTTCCGAGATAATTGTACCGATTCACTTGCTGAAGATACTCCCATTTACTTGTATATTACATTGTGGTACTTCCTTCTTCCTAGTGACGACCCATTTTAGGCCAATTAAAAAAAAAAAAAAATTGGAATCTGTCCAGCTGCGAGTCGAAGACATTGCCATCGGGTTAGCAGGCGAGTGTCTAGACACTACATTACGACTGTCATTCATTCATTCATTCATTCAGTAGCATGTCCTTTGCAGAGCCTTGCTCCCAACTCCTCGGTCATAAGCAAGATGTCCTGCGTCCAACACACCCATCTGGGGATCATTTGCCACATCTTGCATTCCTACCACTACCGGAAATGTAACCCTGGGCTAGGGGAACGGGCGGTCTACAGTTTTCACAGAGTATTTAAAAGACAAGCTTATCAACTTCATTGCACCAGGGTTTATCCGTATGGCTCGGTCTCTTTCCTCAAGGAGACCTGCCAAAAATCGTCGCAGAAAGCACGAACTTCGTAACTCCAGTGACGACCCCCAGGAGTCTCCGGAAAAATTGCACTCGTGAACCGAACGACGTAGCCGAGAATTGAACCCACAACCTTTCTGACCTCGAGGCAGGAGGTGTAACCACTTCGTGACGGAGATGCCTGGGAAGTACATGAGGACACTAACTAACAATTATGCCACAACGCACCTGCACGCTGAAATAGCCACACGAAATAGACCAATGTTTCCAGGTATGTTTGTGTGCTGGCGTGGATTGTAATTATAATTAGTACAAGGGGGAACAATTCACGCAATTAATTTGCTGTTGACACCCGTTCTGACAGGACGAATAATTTTAGGGATTTCAAGAGGTGAAAAAACTTGGAGACAACTCAAAGCAATCGTGATGGGCATGGCAAAGTTAGTAAACAGGATGAAGAAAATGTGTCTTGAAAGTTGCAAATTAATGAGCTGGCAATGGGCGGGCTCGCAACTCCGCGTTATCATAAATCACGTTTGTAGGTATGCGGAAAAATATATTTTATAATATGTTGTTAGTGCCGCCCCATACTTGTGGAGTTGTTAAGAGTTGACAGTTATTGTTTTCCTTGGTGATTTTATGCTCAGCGTGACCGTGAAGCCGTGTGGGGTTGAGACGCCTTCTCTATAATTATAAAAGGGTGGTGGTTAGACCCAAGCGCCAAAGACTTACTTGGCGCCAGCAGAAGTAAGTGTTTAACTCCAAACTCCAGCGGGAACAACTAATCTTTCTTTATCGCCCCGTGTCAACCATTTGTCTCACAATGAAAATCGTAACGATCCTGGTAAGTGAATATAACGAAAGATTATTGCTGTTAAATTTATGTTATCTATCTTTCTAGCCGGAGTCTGTGGTGAAGAGGTAGCAAATGCGAATCACAATCCCACAATTGAAATTAGCTGCACGAGATTTGGAAGCAGATCGCCTTGTGT
Source organism: Cepaea hortensis (assembly GCA_963921405.1). Lineage (NCBI taxonomy): Eukaryota > Metazoa > Mollusca > Gastropoda > Stylommatophora > Helicidae > Cepaea > Cepaea hortensis. The sequence goes on from OY992883.1 coordinate 20,460,928, forward strand.
TGATTTTTAACATTGGTGGTGTGGTCGATCGGAAAGCAATGGCAAACTATTTAACGTAAACTTGCCAAAAAATCACAAACAGCCAACAAATGCTGGGGCTGACTGCGAAGTCGTGTAAAGGGCATGGAACTAACTTTTAAAATCTAACTTAGAAGCGAGATCAGCACGACCGAATGGATAAGAGAGCTCGCCATTAAAACTTACAGTGTGCTGATGCCGAGCTAGTGGGTTCAGCTCCTACTACCAGTTAGTAGAACTAAAATGTTAATTTCTCGTCCTTACCTTAATGACGTAAATTACAAGTACCTCAGACGTCGGAGTGGATTTGCCTGATGGCAAGGGACACTGGTAATAGGGAAAGCTAATCCACATGCAAAAACCAGCCCAGTGCTACTATAGGGTGTATTTTTAATGACTGTGGGGTTTTTGAAATTATTGCAGTTCCAAGTTTTGTATTCACCCTCTGCGGAGTTCATGCAACATAAAAGGTAAATACAAATCTTGGAGCGGCAATATTTTCAAAAACTCCACAGTCATTAAACATACACTCTGTACTACAAGTAGTAACACGTGTGTGGACTACGCTTGAGTTCAAAGCACACGAACGACGCAAAAGAAAAAAAATCATGCAAACTTTAAAATGTTGTTTTATAGAAGCAAACACTGAATTTAATAAAATGTTGTTTTATAGAAGCAAACACTGCATTTTATAAAATGTTGTTTTATAGAAGCAAACACTGAATTTTATCAAATGAAACCAAAACCATCTTAAGCAATAAATACATATCATTGGAAGTTAGAAAAAAAATGTATCGCATGTCACATAGAATCAGTTATCAGTTATCAGTTGGGGCATCTTCATTGCACTCCGGACAGGTCCATAGGTGCTCAGATCCCCCCCCCCCCCCAGCATATGCATCAGCGTCCGGTGGCTAATAGTGCCAGTTCTGTGTTGGTTGACGAGGCGCTTTGTTTTCCTGATGTACCTCTCGCGTCTGGCTGTGCTGATTCGTACTCCCAAGTCTTTCATCCTGGACAGCGATGTGGATTCACATAGAACCAGTTCTAACCTACCACATGTCCGCGGATCTTGGACAATTAGAAAACACGAAACAAAACTTCCTGGAAGCTTTAGAAATGTAGTTTATAGAAGCAAAACCTGCAGCTTTTACAATAAAAACTTCTTATGCAATAAATCCTTATAATTATAAGTCAGAAAAAGAAATATTGCGTGTTACATAGAACCAGTTCTAATGTACGAATGTGAATCGTGGACAACTAGATACTTAATTAAAAATAAAAATCCCTAAAAGCTTTGGAGATATGGTTGTCTAGACGAATGCTGAACATTCCCTGGACAGCCAAAATGAGTTATCTAAACGTTTTGAAAGAGACTGGGACATAGAGAGGCAACAGAGCACAGGCATCACAGAGAGAGAGAGAGAGAGAGAGAGAGAGAGAGAGAGAGAGAGAGAGAGAGAGAGAGAGAGAGAGAGAGAGAGAGGCAGTAACCATTTTTGTGTGTGAATGTGTATGCTTGACGTTTTATGAGAAGACAACAACTGGAACATATAACAATTAGAAAGGCGTGTGGAAAGAGAGACAGAGTGAGATAGATAGAGCAAAATTCTTTAAAGCCTTGTGTCTTAGCATGAGAGGATGATAGCACATAAACTAAAATATGTCGTTGGAGATCGCAAGAGGTGAAGACACATGGGCGCCCATGCCAGTCCTAGAGTGTGGTCGACGAATTGCGCAACTCTTCCTCACTTTAATCTAATTCATCGCACAAGTCATTCTTCATCCAACTTCAACTCCACTGGATGAAATCAATAGTCATCATCATTCTCGATGGACAAACACCATCACTTGATGATGATCTTTCTCAACCAGTGGTTCTCAACCTCTTTTGGCCCGTGCCCTCTTCATCATATTTTCAGAACGTCATTTCCCCCCCCCCCCTTTCGTATTTCTTCCCTAATTATCCCCCACGCCTACACAGTATTCGTAATAATTTAAGCTAAATTTAATAACACATACTAAAACAAGTCTAGACGTTCACATAAAACGTGATTTGCGGGTCTACTTACGTTATAAAATGAATTGCAGAAGGGTGAGACGTACAGAACCGTAAAGTATTAAGGGAAAAACAATATCAAGTAATTGGTTCTTGTATTACCGCGATCTTGAAATAATCTTAATTCCCCCCCCCCCCTGGAAACCCCCCTGGAGGGGAGGAAATACCCCACCGGTTGAGAACCACTGTTCTAAACGTTTAGTTTAATCTTACAGGTGTAATGTGTTGGCGTTGCGGGCAGTGAAAGTGTTCAGTATGTGGATATTTCCCCCATATCTCAGCCTAGATTCACTGGACAAGTGGCTGTGTCTGAACACTCTGTCCAACAGAACTTGTTGAGCAGGTTTTCTTAGTCCACGCATCCATAACGGCGAAGCAGGCAGATGGCATGTGTTTATTCAATTTATGTCCCGTCCTGAGGCGGAGAATGATGATCTGTCCCTGCCTGTCAAGCGTTCCCTAGTGGTGATCTATCCCTGCCTGTCAAGCGTGCCATAGTGGTGATCTATCACTGCCTGTCAAGCGTGCCCTAGTGGTTATCTATCCCTGCCTGTCAAGCGTTCCCTAGTGGTTATCTATCTCTGCCTGTCAAGCGTGCCATACTGGTGATCTATTCTTGCCTGTCAAGCGTTCCCTAGTGGTGATCTATCCCTGCCTGTCAAGCGTGCCCTAGTGGTGATCTATTCTTGCCTGTCAAGCGTGCCATAGTGGTGATCTATTCTTGCCTGTCAAGCGTGCCATAGTGGTGATCTGTCACTGCCTATCGAGCGTGCTCCAATGATATTCATAAAAGGGTGGTTCATTATGTGTGTGAGCCTCTTGGTCTAGCATAATCTCTTACACCCAAAGACTGTCAAGTGATACAGGTGTTGTGAGCAATTAAAGTGCGGACAGGATAACTGGCATCGCTATTATGTCAGAGGACCAACTTCTTAGTCGAGCCGACATAATACAATGAGTCCAATGACATTATGAGTCCGGTATAAATGCGGATTTTGAACTGAATGAACCAGTATCAGTAGTTAGAAAGTAAGCTTTCGGATTAAATATTGGTGTGGGCAGGAAAGAGAGGCTCACCAAACTCTCGAGGAGGATCGTTAATCAACACAGGACTGGCGTAATTAGTCGTCCGCTGACGGAATTCCTATTGAGAAGATCGAAGCAGCTACGGACGTGCTGGGAGTGCAAGTATAATAATTTGAACCGAACTGGACAAATATGGGAGCAAACCACGGTCGTAAACTGGGAACATCACAGTGCGTGGTCTGTGGGTGGAGTGAATGAATCACACACACACACAAAGAAAAAAGAAAGAAAAGCGAGAAGTAGACGGTAATCTTTACTATAACATGATCACAAGTAACAACATAGACGTTGTGGCTACAACCTTCGTCAGCACGAGAAAAAAAAAAAAACGCACACGCCGACACAACTACATGAATAAACACTACATGAAATTATAAACATAAGTGTTACTGTACTGTATGTTTCTTGTGGGCTGGAGACATCTTTCGTTGTATCCGCGTGAATGATTCCAATAAAATGATTGCATGTGGATGGGGGAGAATAACAAATTCACTGAACAGACAATGCACCATAACAATACTTTTCTGGCTTTCTTCTGGGGTTGAGAAATAAACCCAGAGTATCCTCAAAAGTACAATATGCTTGCTTATGTTCGCTGGCTGTGAACTCCAGCGTGAAGTTCTGTATGTCGGATGAAGACATCCTGTTGTCCAATATCAGTGTGATGTCATACAGGACCTGAGGTTTGCGTGAGTATCCGTTGTCCCATGTCTGGCTTATTGGTGTGCAGACTGGTAGTTCCTCGCCGTGCAGGCAGATAATCTCCGGCTTCTGAAGAATCAGCGATCCTACTACGTTAGCAAGGACCCCGAAGGGACCTTTTGCCCAGGACGCACGGCTATGAAGTTTTAGTAGGTCTTGGCAAGTATAGAACCTGGCCCTGGTGCCTTAGAAACAGCTCTGCGTCTCAAGTACAATATAACACTAGAAGCTAATAGTAGATCATTCGAGTTCCGATATCACCTGGGTTACCTTATACAATGTTATGTCGAATGACGTCACTGCACATTTGCCAGTCCCACGCGAGATCAGTCCTTCCATATAGCAGCCATTCCAAAATATTCCTGCTCATTGGTCCCAATATGAGTTGCTTATGCTATTCTCTCTCGTTACATCGAAGGCTGCGTTGGTGTGCTTGACCAGGCTTCATTACCAAAGGTTAAGTAGGGCTAGGGATAATGTATTAATGTCTCGTCTGTATCCGCTAGCCAAGTCCGTACTGCATTTATTATACCAGTCCTGTCCATGCTGCTTCCCGTTTGTATTGGTGCATTATTGGCCCCGGTTATGTAGGTCCCCGTCAGACAATGAGTCAACTAGGCTGTTCTATCCGATAAGTGGTCTAATGGAAAACAAAACTTCTAATATAACCAACAAAACGAATTCTAAATGATATTATTTCCACATGAGCCAGATAAAATGAACATTTTATATGGAACAACAAAATTGCGGATGAATACTTGCATGTCTCATTACGGCATTGGGCCGACAGGCGCAGGTGCCGGTAGATGGGTAACAACAACAACACAACAACAACTCACTTCAATGGCAGCATAAAAAAGTCGCTTAAAAGTCTATAGGGTCGACTTCATTGCACCGGGTTTTATCCCATATGGCTCGGTCTCTTCCCGCAGCGCGGAAAGCTTCGCACAAAGCCCGAACTCCGTAGCTCTAGCGACGACCCACAGGAGTCTCCGAAAAATTTCACTCGTGAACCGAAGGACTCGGCCCGGAATCGACCCCACAACCTTCGGTGCCCGAGTCAAACGGCTTGACCACTTCGCCACGGAGGTTCCCCTATGGTAGCATTGTCTCGCCAAGTATGTGGGAGTGGCTTATAAATGTGGCAATACTTTCAAGAGGAATGCGATTTAAATATATCTGAGCAAAATTCATTCATAGGAACTTGATACACAATTCAATTTGTAACCTAGCACCGACATACCATTTTTCGAAACATTACTCTCGTCGAAGATGTGGAACGATATTGACACTTATAGTTCCTGTAACCAGATAGTTCCGGACGCTTTATTCCGCCCTCTACTGCGTATCTTCCTGCTAGCGCCAAGTTGGAATAATGATGGGATCAGCCAAGCCCACATATTGTCATCGGGTTTTGTTTCCTCGTGCAGCTGGCGATCATTTATGGACCGTATCGCATCTCCTTTACTTCTCTGACAAAGAGCTCGATGAGCTGGACTTTGATGATGATATTATTATTGTCCTCCTGCCTCACACACGAAATCCGGTGCAGAAACTAAAAATACTTTATGCAAGATCACAACAATTAGATTTTAAAATGCATATGGGAAAGACAGAGCTATTCAGAATAAATCAAGAGAACGATAACCCGGTCTTCCTTTGTGAAACCTAACTTTCTGAGATGGAATTATACACCTATCCAGGTAGCAATATTCACAACGATGGTACAACAGACAAATAAGTGTATCACACTTCTAATTCCCATTTTCTACCATCCATTTTTGTCTGGTCCAAATCTACTTGTTTGGTGCAAAGCTACCTTTTGTTTGGTCCAATCTACTATTTGTTTTGCACTGAATCCGTTTAAATAGTTGAACAGTATCTGCTCGAGTGCAATTTTTCTGGAGACTCCTGTTAGCCATCCTGGAGCAACGGAGTTCGTGTTTTGTGCGATGCTCTCAGCAACGGCTTGGCCTTCTGCGGAAAGAGACCTAGGTAGATGGTATAGAGTCCGATGCGATGAAGTCTAACCTCTCGCCTTTAAGCTTTAACTTCTATATTATCTCTTTGTACAACAGAGGTACGCCTGTTATCCGCCAAATCATATTTTCTTCCTGGTATTTGGTGACCAGGTTAGTCTTCTCGTGGATTCTAATATATATCTTATACGTTTGCAAAGAAGTTCGTGCACACGGCTGATTCTCTCCTACTGTTATCTGCTAGTGGAAACAAAAAAGATGGGGCGGGGTGGGGGGAATCTAGATAATTTTCCAATGAGGGAATATGGTCTTTGAATTCGACCAATCAGCTGATCAATAAACGATTGTTCAAACGCATCAAGGCATCGACAATTAGGTGGTTCCAGCGAGGTTTTTTTGCAAACAAAAATATGTAATTTTGAATTTCGATTACCGTGGGGATAACTCATGCTCCACATTAAAACAATATCAACGAGTATGTGTTTTAAATATTCAGCCAAAGTAGTATTTATGTATTCACTTCATAGAATATGTAATCTGCAGTATGCACCTGGCGAGATGCAACGAAATATGCCAGGCATATTGCAACATATTTATTGTTTGTGGCTTCTGTGTTCGACAGATCTGTGTGGTGGCGCAACAAACAGGGCACTGGGTTTACAGTTCAAAGGCCCCAGTTCTAGACTGTATTGAAAGGGATTTCTTTTGACCCCAAACTTTCTATGAAATAAATGCCAGAGATTTTATCTGCGAAAGTGCCGGCGGTCAGGGAGAGAGATGGTCACCTGTCATCTGTCATCTATTGTCTATAGTACCTTGCAGTGTAGGCCAGGGAGTTGGGGGTGGTCTTAAGACTGGGGAATTAAGGCCGCCCGCCTGGCTAGTGCAGTCGCCGCGAACTGTTCAGGTTAGGATTTTCTTTTCTTTCCCCAACAGAAAAAAATCAACACCTTACCGAAGATTCGACCCGGGTTTCCCGGAGTAGAACCCGGAGTTCTTAGCCATCCGGCCAGCCGCTCCCCAACTCACCAGTAGTAAGCCTCTTTCAGTCCTGTAGGACTATAGAGTTGTGCCGCTGGAGAGGCACCTGACAGCACCGCCGGAGACTGTATAGTCCAATGCGAGAGTGACAATCTCTGTCAGTTTCAGTATCTGTAAGACGAGGCAGATGTATGTTATGCCTGTGTCTCCTATCCTCAGTTTGTTGGATCAGATTGCGCTCAAAGAGCACCAGTCCGTTTCGTACATCTCTTCTCCAGGAACATCTGTCTGTTGCAACTCTTTCCCACGTGTCTGGGTCTATGCCCCGGGTTTTCATATCTTGTTTACACACATCCTTAAGATACCCTATAAGGGATGTTTTTTACACTAAATAATTGAGGACCGTTATTCTGAAGAGTGCCCTTATTTCGCATGTGGAGTCTTCCGGTTGGCCTCTTCCCTGTGAGATGCATGGCCCTGCCACCGGAGGCACTCTGCTTCAGGAACACATCACACCCTTCAATTTCACACCCTAATGCTTGTAACGTACATCATGAATGTCTGCCATTTCAACGGTTTTGTGACGTTCTTAGAATTGGTTTACAGAGGTGCAATTAGGTATACACCTTCAAGAGATTATAAACTTAAATAGGTGCAAATTTAATGCTTTTATCTTTATTATTAGCTGAGATAATAATTGTGGTGCGTAACCTTCTGACCTACCCTCGTACATAAGAGTCCAATCGAGCTAATTTCTAAATGATCGTTGTAATAAAAATCGTTGCGGTAGTCTCTTCTTTCCCTCCTTATCCCTCGATGGGACACAGGCCTTCAACCAATTCATTCCAAGCCAGCCTATCCTTACCTATCCTTGTACTTCCACGCTTGTTTTAGCCGTTCTCCGTGTTCAACAGAGTAATTTGTTTTTGCCGTTCTCCGTGTTAAACAGAGTAATTTGTTTTAACCGTTCTCCGTGGTAAACAAAGTAATTTTTTTAGCCGTTCTCCTTGTTGAACAGACTACAGAGTAATGTGTTTTAGCCGTTCTCAGTGTTGAACAGAGTAATTTAGGTAATTTGTTTTTGTTGTTGCCATTCTCCGTGTTGAACAGAATAATTTGTTTTAGCCGTTCTCCATGTTAAACAGAGTAATTTGTTTTAGCCGTTCTGTATGTGGAACAGAGTAATTTCTTTCAGACGTTGCCGTTCTTTATTTGGAACAGGGTAATTTGTTTCAGCCATTCTGTATGCGCTTGGCAACCTCTTGTGGTTTTGCCACCATTATTACTGCATATGCACCGACACTCGATTCCTCTGATGATGTAAAGGATTCGTTCTATGAGGAGTTAGACTCCGTTATCAAGGCAGCTCCAAAATCAGACTACATTTATATGCTCGGTGATTTCAATGCTCGCGTGGGCAAGGACTCGAGTTCATGGCCAGTGTGCCTTGGAAAATACAACATCGGTCGCATGAATGAAAATGGGCAAAGGCTGCTGGAGCAATGCACCAGAAATGACCTATGTATTGCAAACTCCTTTTTTAAAACAAAAGAGCTGCATACGGTTACATGGAAACATCCAAGATCCGGCCATTGGCACCAGCTGGACTTCATCATCACACGCAGACAACATCTGAACCATATATCATTGACTCGAAGTTACCACAGTAATGACTGTGATTCGGATCATTCCTTGGTTGTTGCAAGGGTTAGACCAGTGTTTCCCAACGTGGGGCCCATGCCCCATAGGGGGGCAATTCGATTGTTAAGGGGGGCATTTCGTAAATGGAAGAAATCGGCTGGATATAACAAAACGGGGAGACTTGAGACTGAAGTTAACTAAATTGGAACCTGACATAAAATCTCTTTGCAGCAAGCATCAAGCGCAAGGATCTCACTAAATTTAAATAATTACTAACAATTAAAATAATATATAAAAATCTTTCATTAAAATTATTTTGTACTTGAATTTCAGTTTTCTATTATATGTTTTGCCGGTCTCTCTGGCTGTGGGGTTACAACACTTTCTCTCTGTAATCCCGTTTATCACGCAGAGTCTCGCAGCGGAGCGAGAACTGAGGTGGTTCGACCCCCGCTCGTGACTTGCGGATACTGAGCCGGCCGCTCAGAAAGCAATGGCAAACTACTGAGCGTAATCTTGCCAAGAGATCAACAGACAGCTGAAAGATGCTGCTGTTGACAGCTAAGTCCTGTAAAAGGATACGCAAAACATTATTATATGTTTTGAAAATTTACTTACTGTGTTTGCTCAATAATTTCCTAGTGATTTCTTCCTAAATCCTATCAGTCCTTTGGATAGGATCGGGTTCATTTGCTGCTTTCTCTCCCCCCCCCCCCCCCCCAGTAGTGCGCCTGGTCTGGTCGGGGACCGGGATAATCAAATAAAAACCCATCACATATCTTCACCTTAGATGTGGGCCTGGTAGACCACTGTGGGCAATAGCTCACAGTGAGACTAAGGGTCCACACAAAAAAAGGGGGAGGCGGGGGAACCAGCTTGTCTGGTGTAACCGCCAAACCAAAAAAAAAAAAAAAAAAATTCACCCAACACAACCGACACACAGGGACGCGGGACCTGGGGGGGGGGGGGGCGGCTCTGGCCCCTCTGGGAACCGTGATCCCTTCTAAAAAACAAAATTCAAGTTTCTTTAGTGAACATTTCAATTTTTTAATATTAAAAATGATGCGGGGGGGGGGGGGGGGATAAGAATTTTAGAAAGGCTTAAGTGGGGCATAGAACAAAAAAGGTTGGGAAACACTGGGTTAGACTAAGACCAAAGAGAATCTACACAGCTAAACACAAATCTAGCCCCAGGATTAATATTATTAACACTCACGATCCTGAAAAGTGCTTTCAGTTTCAACAGCAACTTGAAGACGCTTTCACTGATACACCAGAAAATTGTACAGTAAATAAAAAGTGGGGTCAGCTTAAGGAAACTCTTTATAAAACTGCCGTAGGAGTTTACGGCACTGTGGATCATAAGAGGCAGGACTGGTTTGCGGCAAACAGCCAGACTCTGCAGCCCTTGATTGATAAGAAGAAAATAGCTCTCTTAAGAAACCAGGAAAGACCAACACGTAACACTCTGAGTGAGCTAAAGCAAGCTAGGAAGGATGTGCAAAAGGCTGCCAGGTAGTGTGCAAAAGATTATTGGATCAAGTTATGTGAGTCCATTCAAATCGCAAGTGATAAGGGAAACATCAGAAGCATGTATGAAGGAATAAAGAAAGCCAGTGGTCCAATGATCAAAAGACGTGCACCATTGAAAACGTTGACTGGAGAAGTCATTACTGATAAGAAACAACAGATGGACAGATGGGTAGAGCACTATTTGGAGCTTTACTCAAGTGAGACCAAACTAGCGGATGATGCCCTCAACGCCATAGAGGCTCTACCAACTCTTGACCACCTGTACACACTTCCCACCATAACAGAAGTTAAGTGTGTTATAAATGAACTTGCATCTGGCAAGGCTCCAGGTAAGGATGGGATTCCAATAGAGGTTATCAGGAGTGGGCAAGACACACTCACTCTACAGATCCACCAGCTAATAGAGTATTCTGGCGAGAAGGACAAGTCCCACAGGATTTCAAAGATTCAAGCATCATAACACTGTACAAGAACAAGGGCGATCGGAGCGACTGCAACAACTATAGGGGTATCTCACTTCTGTGTATTGTTGGAAAAGTATTTGCCAGAATTGTTCTGCGCAGACTTCAAGTCCTAGGAGATCAAGACTACCCCGAATCACAGTGTGCCTTTCGACAGAACCGGTCTACCATTGATATGATATTCTCATTGCGACAAATGCAAGAAAAATGCCGGGAACAAAATCAACCACTGTTTATTGCCTTCATCGACCTCACAAAGGCATTTGATTTGGTCAGTCGTGAGGGTCTGTTCAAGACACTAAAGAAAATTAGTTGCCCACCAACTCTACTGTCCATTGTGGAATCGTTCCACACAGGCATGAAGGGTATAATCAAGTTTGATGGTGCAACTTCTGAAGAGTTTGAAATCAAGAGTGGAGTTAAGCAAGGTTGTGTACTAGCTCCCACCCTCTTTGGAATATACTTTTCACTTCTGCTGAAATATGCCTTTCGTGATCAGGATGGTGGTATATACATTCACTCACGCTCAGATGGCGGCCTCTACAATGCTCAGAGATTGAAGACCAAGACCAAATTAGGAGGGTACTGATCAGAGAGTTGCTTTGTGCAGATGATGCTGCAGTTACAACCCACTCTGAGGAAGAATTACAATGTCTACTATCTGCATTCTCCAATGCTTGTTATGAATTTGGTTTAACAATTAGCAAAAGAAGTCACAGATTATATCACAAGGTGCACATGGGGTACCATCAATCTTTATTGACGACGCCGAACTAAAAAGTCGCTTAAAAGTCGACAGGGTCGACTTCATTGCACCGGGTTTTATCCCATATGGCTCGGTCCCTTTCCGCAGCACGGAAAGTGTCGCACAAAGCACGAACTCCGTAGCTTTTAGCGACGACCCGCAGGAGCCTCCGAAACATTTAACTCGTAAACCGAAGGGTGCGGCCGGGAATCGAACCCACAACCTTCGGAGCACGAGGCAAACGGCTTGACCACTTCGCCACAGAGACTCCAAACGAACTAGAGATGGTAGACCATTTTACATACCTAGGATCAGTGGTAAATAGCAAATTATCCCTAGGATCTTCTGGCCTAGAGAGACAACAGTGGAAGATAAACTCTATGGACCGCTGGGTGAACTAAAAAGACTGTTAGATTCATACAAGAGACAACATTGCAGTTATAAACATATTTCAGGCGAACGAAAGAAGAAGAAGAATCCCTATATCAGGAAATCAACATCCGGATTGGTAAGGCAGCAACAACAATGAACAAGTTAAGAAAAAGAGTCTGGGAGAACAAGAAGCTTACAGCCAAAACAAAAGTCCTTGTCTATCAAGCATGTGTCCTTAGTACTCTTCTTTGTTGAGTTGAGTTGAATCAAGAACCGACATCACTGCACTCAGGACATTCTCATACGTGCTCAGTCCCCTCGTTCAACAGCCAGCGAAGAGTCATACTACTAATCGTTCCAACCGCTATCTGATTAAATGTTCTCCTGGTCGTCTCTCTCAGTTTTGAGATTCTTCCAGAACCCCTGCCGATCCCCCGCAATCTCATTCTTTCCACATATGGGTTCTCAATCTGTTCCTCCGCCTTCTCCACCTGGTCCCACAAACGCACGACCACCTCCCCCTTGTCCATAGGCAAGATACCACCAAGAGGTGCATTCCCTGCTAGCCTATCAGCCTGTTCATTCCCCCGTACACCCGCATGGCCAGAGCAAAATATCCATACAATTCTCACAATCTGTGACCTCTGAAGCGACGAGAGCCATTTCACACGAAACATTCCTTTCTCCGCCCTGCTAAGCATATTCTTTGAATCCGTAATGAACACGAGTGTTGCAGTAGTCTTCTCTAGCCACCGGAATGCTTCTTTATGGCAGTGAAACCTGGACAACTTACTCACACCAAGAGAAACGTTTAAACAGCTTTCATATGCGGTGTCTGCGAAGAATTCTTGGTATTAAGTGGCAAGAAAAAATCACAAATACTGAAGTATTGGAAAGATCAGGTTGTGTGACTGTTTATTCCATGCTCAGTCTTCGTAGACATAGATGGATAGGACATCTTAGGAGGATGAATGATGGTAGAATACCAAAGGACATCGTTTTTGGTGAATTACAGATGGGTAAGAGATCTCAGGGTCGGCCTCTACTACGATACAAAGATCTGTGTAAACGGGATAAGATTGATACAGGCATCGATAATGCACATTGGGAGCAAGTCACAGCTGAACGTGTTGCATGGATGACACACATCAGAAATGGAATGCAGACAAAGGAGAAAATTATTGCAGATAAGTCACACACCGAGCGTATGAGATGTAAGATGGTGCATGATGGTGGAAATGACCACATGTTCACATGCACCCACTGTGAACGAACATTTACAGCGCGAATTGGCCTTATCAGTCACATTCGCTACCACCATGGGTAAAAGTTATTATGCCTTTTTGAAGCACAAACTATCGTCTGTCAAGACGGAAAGGTGCCAGTGGTATGTGGAACATAGTAATTTGTTTTAGTAGTTCTGTATGTGGAACTGAGTAATTTGTTCTAGCCGCTGCCGTTCTCCATGTTGAATAGAGCAATTTGTTTTAGCCGTTCTCCGAGTTGAAAAGAGTAATTTGTTTTAGTCGTCCTGTATGTGGAACAGTGTAATTTGTTTTAGTCGTTGCCGTTCTCCATGTGGAACAGAGTATTTTGTTTTAGTCGTTCTGTATGTGGAACAGAACAATTTGTTTTAGTCGTTATGTATGTGGAACAGAGTAATTTGTTTTAGCCGTTCTGTACGTGGAACAGAGTATCTTGTTTTAGTTGTTCTGTATGTTGAACAGAGTAATTTTTGTTAGGTGTTCTGTATGTGTAACAGAGTAATGCGTTTTAGTCGTTCTGTATGTGGAACAGAGTAATTTGTTTTAGCAGTTCCGTATGTGGAACAGGGTAATTTGTGTTAACCGTTTGATGTGTGGAACAGAGTAATTTGTTTTGGTCGTTCTGTATGAGGAACTGAGTAATTTGTTTTAGTCGTTCTGTATGTGGAACAGAGTAATTGGTTTTAGTCGTTCTGTATGTAGAACAGAGTAATTTATTTTAGTCGTTCTGTATGTGGAACAGAGTAATTTGGTTTAGCCGTTCTGTATGTGGAACAGAGTAATTGGGTTTAGTCGTTCTGTATGTGGAACATAGTAATTTGGTTTAGTCGTTCTGTATGTGGAACAGATAAATTTGTTTTAGCCGTTCTGTGTGTGGAACAGAGTAATTTGTGTTAGCCGTTCTGTATGTCGATCAGAGTAATTTGTTTTAGTCCTTCTTTATGGGGAACTGAGCAATTTGTTTTAGTCGTTCTGTATGTTGAACAGAGTAATTTGTTTTAGCCGTTCTGTATGTGGAACAGATTAATTTGTTTTAATCATTTTCCACGTGGAACAGAGTAATTTGTTTTAGCCGTTCTTCATGTTGAACAGAGTCATTTGTTTTAGCCGTTCTGTATGCTGAACAGAGTAATTTGTTATAGTTATTCTCCGTGTTGAACAAAGTAATTTGTTTTAGCCTTTGCCGTTCTCCGTGTTGAACAGTGTAATTTGTTTTAGCCGTTCTCCAAGTTGAACAAAGTAATTAGATTGAGTTATTCTCCATGTTGAACAGGGTAATTTGTTTTAGTTATTCTCCATGATGAACAGAGCAATGTGTTTTAGCCGTTCGCTATGTTGAACTGAGGTGTTGGTCAATGCAATTCTGGCCGTATAGCTACACTATCTCTGTTCGCTGCCCACTCCGTCAACAGGTCCTAACCCAACACGCCACAAAGCCGAGACAACGGAAAAGACCTTGTCCGGTCAGTAAACTGTTCAAGAAAGCAAAGGCAATTCACCGAATTATGTCGAGGTAGCGGATTCAACCCCTACACCAGTCAGCTGGAGTAAAGTGTTGACTTCTCGTCCTTGACTCGGGGACGTAAATTACTAGTACCTGATGGCGAGGGACACTGGTAATACGGGAAGCTAACCCACACGCACAAATCAGTCAAGTGCACTAGAAGTAGTGGCACATCTGTGGACTACGTTTGAGGTCAAAGCGAGCGAACGCGCGCGCAAAAAAAAAAAAAAAAATACAGAATGTCCGAATTTTGACCAGATAATGAAATGGAATCTTCGCGAATATTATGACACTCGTACGCTGTGAGTTACACTATTTTTATGTCGACATCCTCATTTGCATAGTTGCTCTGAGTGTAATTTATGGCTGGGCAATTTCATCATGTCATTGTCACTTGGGTTTCTGACCGCGCCAGCAAACAACACCCAGTTTCATGGATTCACGATGACACCGGTGATGTATCACATACACTCATGTCTAACAGCCCGGGACAGGAAAGTCGGTAACAGAGAGCATTCACCTCCCTGAAATATGTCGACCTGGGTGAAGGACTGGTGTTAGTGGTTGTATGCTGGAGTGCATGTCTGTTGTTTTCACGTCTGCTTAAGATACTGGGTCAAGGCTGAAGCTGTGGAGTGGTATTTTTTTTTTTTTAAATTCGCATATCCTTTACAGGACATCGCTGTCACCAGCAGCATCTTTCAGCTGTCTGTTGATTTCTTGGCAAGATTACGCTCAGTAGTTTGCCATTGCTTTCTGAGCGGCCGGCTCAGTTATCCCGCAAGTCACCAGCGGGGGACGAACCGCTCCCAGCTCTCGCCCGCTACGAGACTGCGTGATAAACGAGATTACGGAGAAAGTGTTGTAACCCCTCGGCCAGAGAGACCGGCGTGGAGTGATATGGGAGTTGGTTTTACATGAAATCCTTCTGGACATTGTGTTGGATGAAAGCACCTTGCCGTCTTGACAGACGATAGTTTGTTACACTATGCTTCAAAAAGGCATAATAACTACAATCCATGGCAGTTACGTGTGCGACTGATCAGGCTAATTCGCGCTGTAAATGTTCGTCCAAAATGGATGCATGTGAAGACATGGTAATTTTCAACATCACGCACCATCTGACGTCTCACACGCACAGTGTCTGACCTATCTGCAATATTTTTCTCCTTTGTCTTTATTCCACTTCCGATCTATGTCTTCCATGCAACACGATCAGCGGCGACTTGCTCCCAAGGTGTAATATCAATGCCTGTATCAATCATATCCCGCTTACACACATATTTGTTTCTTAGTAGAGGTCGACCCTAAGATCTCTTAAAAAAAAATTGTGTTGCGTATCCCTTACGGGACGTTGCAGTCAACACCAGCATTTTCAGCTGCTGTTGATGTACTAGGCAAGTGTTACGTTCAGTAGTTTGCCATTGCTTTCTGAACGACCGGCCTCTATACCTTTTTCGAAAAAACCAGCACCGCCGTGTTTCGAACCCGGGTATACGGGCTCACAAACCGCGTTCGCAAGCCCTTCAGCCACAGAGAACCAAAAAAAAAAAAAAAAAAAAAGATGTCATTTGGTATTCTACCATCATCCAGCTGCTAAAGTGTCATATCCATCTAAGTCTGTGAAGACTGAGCGTGGAACAAACCGTCACACAGCCCGATCTTTCCAATACTTCAGTATTTGTGATTTGTTGGAGTATGCTGACAATGAAATACCTATCCCAGGGAGGGAACACTGCTGAAACTGGGCTTAATCCTAAATAGTTCGCTGTTATGAAACTTGGCCTAGTTGCATCTTAATATGCCTCCCCGAAAATGTTCATAAATAAACACGCGTCGTATTGCATATCATGTCATGAGAAGAGAGGCATTGGAGAACATCGTGACGACTAGAAAGATCGAGGGGAAGAGAGGCAGAGGCCGACCAAGAGAAATGATGCTGGATGGATTGAGACGGTGGCGTTATTAGAATATCAGCAGAAGAGTTGATCCAGAACACCAAAGACCGAGATATGTGGAGAGACATGAAGCCTACGCTAGCTGGCTAGTCACTTGATGATGATGGTGATGATGATGATGATGATGATGATGATGATGATGACGATGATGATGATGAGTATTGTTTGCGTTGATAGAAGTGAGACGAAGGAAGTATAGATTAGATCCGGAAATGGGAAGTTCGACTGCTGGTCTAGCACAGGACAGATTTCTGAGCATGGAGAAGGGGAGGAGAACTTCGCAAAACATTGCCCATGAAGTTGGTACTTGGGCACCTGGTCGGGGAGGCAAGTCTATACACCATCGTCACACCGACAGATGCAAACCCTTTCCATGTACCAAACCCCTCAGGATTAATTTTCTAGACAATTTTATGTTGACTAGTTTGCTATTGCTTTCGGAACGAGAAGTACACGTTTACGTCAACTTTCGTGCCGGCCTAAGGGTAGAACCTCCTACCCCGGCATCAGCGCACTCGAAGTCTAAGAGCGAGAGCTCTTATCATTTCAGCCACTTCAATGTATTCAAATAAAATATCTGAATAATATCCTGCCTTCACAAGAGCCCGGAGTTAACATACTAAATAGGGGGGGGGGGGGGGGGGGAAGCTCTGATTTCGCGACTTTTGCTTGGTTTGTTTGCATATCCTTTTCCTGTCAACACCAGCATCTTTCAGCTGTATGTTGATTTCTTGGCAAGATTACGCTCAGTAGTTTGCCATTTCTTTCTGAGCGGCAGACTCACATACCCCGTAAGTTACCGATGCGATTCGAACCACTGCTGACTTTTCTCCGTAATCTCGTATACTCTCGTAGGTAACGTGATGACGGTGAGAATCAGCAGTGGTTCGAATCGCATCGGTAACTTACGGGGTATGTGAGCCGGCCGCTCAGAAAGCAATGGCAAACTACTGCGCGTAATCTTGCCAAGAAATCAACATACAGCTGAAAGATGCTGGTGTTGACAGCGATGTCCTGTAAAGGATATGCAAAAAAACAATACCCCACCAAGGAGTGCAGACCAAGCCAATCTGTCGACCCGCCTGTCTCCCATCACACCAGCATGTCCTGGTCAAAAAATGTATATTAGGAACTTGAGGAAAAAAACACGATTTACATTGTAAATTACAAGTACCTCAAAAGTCGGAGTGGGTTCGCCTGAAGAAAAGAGACACTGGCAATAAAGTAAAGCTGCCTCGCAAGCACAAATTAGCCCAGTGCAATAGAAGTATTGGCATGTGTCCACAACGCGTCTCTTGCGCTGCCAATCATCTCTGATGCCGAAGTTCCTCCAGGCCACGGTGTTAAACTGACCAGCATCTTCTCTCTTGGTCTCCCCCATCCAAAAATTGGAGAGGGTTCGCCTGATGGTCACACGATTCATTGCATATATAGCAGACTACGCTTGAGCTCAAACCGAGCGAACGTAAAAAAAAAAAAAAACCAAAACACTTCAATAGACTTCGTAAAATAAGTTGCTTGTAAACTGCAGGAGGTCATAAATATAAAGTCAGTGTCTTATACAATGTTTCATTTACATAATTTCTCATTTGCCCCTGTCAGCGTGTCAGTATATTTTGAGATGTCATGTCTGAACATTGAGTAGTCAGAATGCTTTAAAAATCTTTACAGAAATTTATTAAGATCCTGAAAGCTGTTCTGAATTTAATTTTGGGTTTTCCTTCTGTTGTTTTCTCGCCCATTTATTTTAAATATTAATGGCGTTAAAAATATAATTTGTGTGTTTTAATTCGTATTCTTCTATATTAGGAGAACATTTTTTATTTGGGGGGGGGGGGGGGGGGGGGGGGGGGAGTGTGTGTTGGTATACCACGTGGTTTAGCTTTTGGACATAATGTATTTATTTATGGTCTCTTATGCATAATTTATATGTAATTTGTTGAGAAAGGCGGTTGTGGCCTGGCGTTACTTGTGCATAATGCATAATGCGGCGGTTATTTTTAGGAGATGATTCGCGTAATTATGCAACCATCATACGTTTAGAACCGTGGCTTATCAAGGAACACATACACGCACACATACAGACACACACGCGCGCGCGCGCGCACGCGCGAATGCATGCACACATTTATGTACATGTCGGCGTGGCAGAGGGTGTCAACACGCTTACACTTTCTCTCTGACGGCGGCGTAGCGGTGTCGTTGCGCGCGCGCGCGCGCGCACACACACACACACACACACACACACACACACACACAAACACACACACACACGCGGTTTCTCACACCAGAAGAAGACAGTTCACATTCTTCGGGCAGGTCATGAGAAGGGAAAATCTGGAGTACGTCGCCACAACGGAAAAGTTGGACGAGAAAAGAGACAGGTGAAGGCTAAGAGAGAAGTTGCTGGACAGTTTTGACCTTATGGCATGGAGAAACATCAGTCTCAGAAATGACTGGCAGCGCAAGAGACAGAGGGCTCTGGACAGACATGGTCACCAACGAAATGAAACAAAAAATGTCTACTGGATCATGTGTGATATTAGGAGATCAGCATTGCCGAACTGATAAGAGCGAGATATCTTACACTTTCGGTGTGCTGGTGCCGAGATCCCGGGTTTAACCCCCTCAATGGTCTGTTGTACTAAAACGCTGACTTCTAGCCCTTCACTTGGGGACATAAATTGCAAGTACCTCAGAAGTCGGAGTGGGTTCGCTTGATGGCGAGGTACACTGGTAATAGGGAAAGCTAATCCACAAGCAAACATCAGTCCAGTGCACTAGAAGTAGTAACATGTGTATGGACTAGCTGTGAGTTCAGAGACAGAGAACACAAAAGAAATGTGATATTCATGTCCGGACAGACACTTTGGTGTTGAGAGTCAGTGCGAGATTATGTGTAGGCCTATAATGACGCGTTAGTAAATAATCCGTTCCCTACATTTGAAGCGTATGGGTGTATGTATATGTTATGTGTTCTACCAAGATTTCCTGTCCCTACATTGAAGCGCATTGGGTGTATGTATATGTTTTCTACCAAGATTTGTAACACTACAATTCTTCTTCTTCTTCTTTCGTTCGCCTGAAATATGCTTATAACTGCAATGTTGTCTCTTGTATGAATCCAACAGTCTTTTTTAGTTCATTCAGCGGTCCATAGAGTTTATCCTCCACTGTTGTCTCTCTAGGCCAGAAGGTTCGCCTGGATATGTTGTAGTTTGGGCAATCCTGGAGTATGTGCTCTGCTGTCTGCGACGCCAAACCACATGTGCACATGGCTGAGTCACCAATCTTGAATTTTGTATACATGTGGTTGCGTAATCTATTGTGTCCTGTTCTGAGGCGCAGAAGAATAACCTGTTCTGGTCTGTCCATAACGTGGTAGTCGTCTTGAGTAAGGTTTGGTGGCCTTCTGACTGATTTGATCATTCGTTTCTTTTGGTGGTATGTAATAGGCACATCAAGTTGTTCTTCTTTTGCTCCTTCCTTAGCCAATCGATCAGCTCTGTCGTTTCCGGGGACTCCACAGTGGGATGGTATCCACTGTATGGTGATCTTACGCTGACTGCTAAGTTCAGAAAGTAGTGTCCTTAGAACTGGCAATTTCCCAGACAGGAGCGCCTCTATTACGGATTTTGCATCTGTCAATATCACCACAGGTTGTGTACCATGGCTGGTATTTTGTAATTTCTCTGTGGCTATCTTGATTGCCTCAATTTCAGCATCATAGTTATGGCAGTACTTTCCTGTTGGAATTCTGGCCGTGTCTCTAGTATTATTTGGGTATTCTATGTACACTCCCGCTCCTCCATTTCGAACAGCATTTTGTGCTGACCCATCTGTGTAAACTCGGATCCATAGGTCCTGTGGGTATTCTTCATCAAGGAAGCTGAGAGTGGCTGTTCTGCGCTGTACACTGTTCTGTTCTCCTTTGTCAAATATCCCTCTCACTTTTGACTGGATTTGTAAGGATATTCTATGTTCATCTTTCCACGGGGTTCGCTCTGGAATGGTTGTCAGGGGGATACCAACTGTGGGAAGATCGATGGTTTCTCTGCAGAGTTGTTTGGCCTGGTGGATGAAACTACTTCTTTTCAACCGCCCCATAGCTAAGTTTTCACATCGGTTCTTCATAGGGTGGCCTGGCAAGCTGAGAAACTTGTCTGCTTGTATGAGTGTTTTTGTATCTCTTCGTTCTCTTAAAGCTTGTGTCCTCCCCATTTTCTCCATTGCTACTATAGGGGTTGATCTCATCCCTCCTGTGATGACTCTAAGAGCTTGATTTTGCACCTTGTCCAGCTCCTGCAATGTAGATTTTGATGCTGAACACCACGCAGTTGACCCGTATTCCAAGTGTGGTCGTATGCTCTGTTGATAAACTTTGCTAAGTATTTTCCCACTGGCTCCCCAAGTGGTTCCAGTTAGCTTTCTCAGGATGGCAATTTTCCTTCTGGCTTTTGCTACTGCTTTTTTGCTGTGTTTTCTCTATGTAAGCCTGTCGTCGAATGTTACACCAAGGTATGTTGGTTCCTTGTCTTCTCTTAGGGGTGTTCCATTTATCTGAATGCCGGCTCTTTCTCTCTGTCTCTTTTTATCTCTTTGTGTGTGTCACTCTCTGTTTGTCTCTCTGCGTATCGCTCTTAATCTCTCTCAATGTTTATCTCTGTCTCTTTATCGTAGTCGTTAGTCACTCACTCCATGTTTACCTTCAAGCCTTTCTGTTTATCTATCTTCATGCCTACTTGTCAATCTACCCACAAACACACACACACATACACACACACACACAGAGAAAGAGAGAGAGAATATGAATGAGTGAATGGTTTAGTGTTTGTCATTCTGATTAGGTATATGCGCGCGCGCACGCGAGTGTGTATGTGTGTGTGTGTGTGTGTGTGGATGTGTGGATTTACGACTGTTGAGTATTTGTGTATTTGTGTGTGTGAAAGTGTGTGTGTCGATTATGTGTGGATTGGAAAGAGTTTATGAGTGTATGAGAGAGAGAGAGAGAGAGAGAGAGAGAGAGAGAGAGAGAGAGAGAGAGAGAGAGAGAGAGAGAGAGAGAGATGAGAAGGAGAAAGATATATATATATATATATATATATATATAGCGAGAGAGAGAGAGAGAGAGAGAGAGAGAGAGAGAGAGAGAGAGTATATACATATGTAGAAGTAAAATTTTCTTAGTGAGTTTCTGATTGTGAGTATATATATATATATATATATATATATATATATATATATATATATATATATATATATATATATATATATATATATATATATATATATATATATGCGAGGGAGTGTGCATTTGTGTAATATTGAGTGAACGCATATCTGTGAGAGTGTATAAATGATGTAAGTGTGTATGCAGGTGTGTACGTATGTGTGTATGTGTGTCTGGCTGCCTGTTTGTCTCATAGCATTGTAATATGCATAGTTTATTTTCACATCATTCGTTTTCACTTTTCACACTGGGCAGTGGGGAGCGTTTTGTGTGATATTCACTGGCACAGGAACGGAACATAATGGGGACGACCCGTTGCTGTGAAGTTGGAACTGCGACTAACTAACTAACTATAAAAAATAACATCATTCGTTTGACAATGTTTGTTTTCCCTATGTGAATGTAACATACACAATAGATAATTGATGTACGAAAGATGAGTGATTGGAAGGGCCGAATGTAAAGCGGGCCTTGGTTCCCAATTTGTCACCATTTGAAAATGAACTTCGTTCGTTCGTTCTGTTCTCTTGGTTTACCAACTGTCCTTCCTGTCTGTCTGTCTCCATGCTTCATTCTCTTCAGCATGCAAGTCTTCCCGCTAGTAGTAGTAGAGGGTCTCTATCCATCTTAATGAGCAATGAGCAATGAGATATACTAAGAATAAAGAAGGAGGACCGTGAGGTGCCATGAGGACCCGCATTTTTAGTAAGCTCAAAGAAGGGGAGTGGGGGAACATAATTTATGCATAATCGATTGGTGTGCGCCGGCTGTTACGAGTTGATGTATTTGTATCTTTGGTAAGATCGGCGCACATCTGTCAGCAAAAAGTCGATATTGTCCGTACCAGAAATAATGTGGTTTGTAAATTACACCTGTCGGCGATAGGTGGTGTTTTTAATCAGATCATCGGTATATGTAAACAATGATAAATGAATTGATAGACGGGGCTAGTTGGTACCACAGTCGCATTGCAGATGGTGCAATAACCAATTCGGTAGAGTGTGTCGGGGTAGCGCCAATATGTAACTAGGGTGTCTAATGGGTTAAGTTGGTAGCATAGACCCCCTCATTTGGCGGCGTCGAGTTCGAATCTCAATGCTTTTTCGTTGGTAAGGTTACCACTTAGCCACTGTATGGGTGTACCTAGTTGTCATAGAGGGTGTGTAGTTGGTCATAGTAGGATATCACCAATGTGTAACTGGGGTGTCTAGTGGGTCCCCTACCATGCGGCAGGGTCGATCCTACTGTGTGGTGGGGTAGTGTGGCAGTGGTCGAGTGAGTAACGGGGCTAGGTGGTGCCGTAGGCATCGTTTGAGAGTCGATTCACGCTGCGTGTCGATAAGGGTATCCACCCTAGGCGGGTCTTTTTAAATGTATACTAAGCCGTAAATGTATAACAGTGGTGTCTAGTTGCCGCCATAGCGCTTGACAGGTTCGAAACCTACTGCGTGGTGGCGTAGTGTGGCAGTGGGCGAGTATGTAACGGAGCTAGGTGACGTCATTGATGATTCGAATAATGCGTCTGGTTGATAACTATACCCAACATAGGAGCCAGAGAAGCGAATCCCGCTATGTGGTGAATCTGTTAAAGTAACATTGGTGTTACGTGTTTCGTATCTTTGTTAAGGTTGGTTTACAACAGCTGTGACCAAAATATCAATATTGTCTGCAGGTGTATAGTAAAAGAAATAATGTGTATTGTGAATTAGTTGTGCTGGCGACAGTTGGTACTATTAATTATATCACCATTATATTTTAACAAAGGAGAGCTCGCTTGAATCGACCGAGTCGGGAAAGGTTACCTGACCCGTGATTTACTCTGTAATGCCCATAGCGCCAGTTTTCCTATAGCGGTTATTAGTGAACTGTAGAGACATGTAGTGGTTTATGCACTATCATAACACAGTATAAAGGAAAACTTTAAAAAAGTAAAGATGGCGACTTAGTGATATTCGTTGTTAAGGGGTTGGTGAGTTGTGAAAGGGGTAGATAAGTGCGTCCGAACATTAGCAGCATACAGTTTCAGCTCGTTAAAGGAAAGTCTTGAAGAAAAAACGAAAAGAAAAAAGTAAAGAGGGCCCTCTATGTCGTCGTGGGTGTCAGGGTCGAATCAGTTCGACCCTGATGGTGGCGTAATGTCATAACACTTAAACAACATGACCGCTAGCTGCCCTATAATGCTGCAAAACTATGTGCAGGTCTCCATCCTTTGAGATGATTCTGATTGAGGCTTCCGGCGGTAGAGTGACTTGTGAAGCAAACAAACCGATGTGTGGCTTACAACCAATCAGGGTGTTGGTCTTAGAATTGACCCACCTTTTATGTTAGACATTCACTGATTGGCTGGCAACTATACTGTGGGCGGGGCTTACTTTATGTAATGTATAACCAACTCACCAGCTCTCACTCACTTTGTGCTTTACACAAGAACGACGAACGATCGAGTCTTCAGTTTTGTATTTATTCAACTGCTATTTGCCTTCAAGTGTAGAAAGTTCGCCAGGCACCTATTTGTCTCAGTATCCACGGACTATCAACCATATACGGACATACCGATTTAGTGGTTCTGTCGCCCAGTTTTTATCTATTCACAGCTGACTTGTAAGAATTATCAACCAGTTTCTTACCCACCCCAAGTGTAAGAAACAGCATTATTATGCCTTAGTTTACAACGGTATCTGCAAAGATTTCATCACCGATTGAAACAAAGACTGGTACAACTTGTTCGGTTTTGATACCGCATACTAAACTAGTGAACATTACATCTTGTTGTTTGGATATTTGGCCCCCTAAACTAGTCAACGTCGAGTTATCTACCATTAGTGTAAGATATAAACTAATTATATTCAACGCCATATTCAGAGGGTCAGTGTGACCAGGTTTCAAGTCGAGTGTTGATTATTTCACTATCAACTCGCTAGCGAACGGGCCTAAAAAGATGTCTACTTGTCAATCATCCGAGAACCGCTTATGTGCAACTTGTGGGAAAAGTTTCACTGAAAAGCGCAGTCTGCTTCGCCATAACCGGACCAGTCACAGTACCAAGGAGCAAGTGTATTCGTGTCAAACTTGTGGTCATCATTTTAACAGGAAAGACAATCTACAACGTCACATTACAAAAGAACACACAACACCAGGAGCAGCATCCAGTGTAAAACCAACAGAAACGTCAACACCTTTTTCACCAACATTGCGTAAGAGACCATCGGCTACCAATAGTGATGTGACAAGCAGGAAGAAGAAGAACACTAAACAAAACGAAAACGCCTATCCAGCTACTAACACACAACCCGAGGATGAAGCGGGTTCTCTACACACGCTACCAGATGATGTTAGACAAGTATACAACGACAACTGGAGTAGTATCAAGACACATAACAAGATCAACACATATATGTCTGTTTATACATTTTTATTAGTCCACAGACACAACACCCTAAAGACTGGACAGAGACCTTGTACAAGATCTTTAACACTCAAAAGAGCATATTCAAAATCAACTTTAGTTATCATGTAGTCCTTAGGCACATCGAAACACAAGCTCTTCGGTTCTACCATGCATCTTCCAATAACGCTTCTGTCTTAGAAATTCCACAACTAATTCGAAACAGACAAAACTTTGACGATTTTATCAAAACAGTACACGAACACGACATTCTTACATACGCTAGGCAACAACGTCCAAATACCAAATACACTACAGAGACGATTCCAGCTATAAGTTTTTATCTCTATCATATCCCAGAATTCTGTCTCGTTTAATAAATAACCACCAGTTTATGACCAACTTTCGACACCATTGTACACGGTGTGTATATGAGCATACTATGTATAACATCCCATATTACACCATCCATTTTTATACTGATATTATGTTTATTTTTATGTTTGTAAAATTTACTGGAAATACTGAAAAATAAACAGTTATGTGTATAATAATTGCGTTCCCTTGTTCGTTTTTAATGTTGACGGTGCATATAGGTGTCATTGGATGAGCGGGTGTTACATGTTGATGGTAAAGTCAAGAAATATTTCAACCAAACTTATAAATATATCGACAAAATAGGAAAATGTGTTAACCAAAGATGAAAACTATGGGTCAAGTAAAGAAAAAATTTCAAACAAGCTTATAAAAAATAGGAAAAAATACTACTCAAACTAATAAATATGGTGGCCAAATACAGAAATATCTCATCTGAACTTATAACAAGTAAGAAAATATACTAGTAAAATCAAGAAATATGTCGACCGAAGTAATACAATAGGCAGAACGATGGACAAACGTATAAATATTTCACTCAATCTTATAAAGACTATGATAAAATGTTATCCAAATCAAATAACAGGCTGACCAAACTTATAATTAGCTCATCCAGCCTTATAAATAGTAGGAAAATTTGTTAGCCAAATAGGCAAAATATTGGTCAGATACACAAATATCTCAATCAAACTTATAAAAAGTAGTAGAAAAGGCTAGTCAAACTAATAAAAATGGTGGCCAAATACATAAATATCTCAACAAAACTTATAAAAAGTAGGAAAATTGTAAGTCAAATGTAAAAAATATGGGGCAAATAGGAAAGCATATTAACCAAATAGGAAAAATATCGCTTAAACTTATAAATAGCGCGTCCAAACTTATAAAAAGTAGGAAAATGTGTTTTTCCTACTTTTTATAAGTTATGACGCGCTATTTATAAGTTTAAGCGATATTTTTCCTATTTGGTTAATATGATTTCCTATTTGCCCCATATTTTTTACATTTGACTTACAATTTTCCTACTTTTTATAAGTTTTGTTGAGATATTTATGTATTTGGCCGACATTTTCCCCTTTTGGTTAACAAATGTTCCTATATTTCATAAGTTTGGGGGAGATTTTTATCAGTTTGGTCGACATCTTTCTGTATTTACCCAACGTTTTTATTCATTGAATCACGTATTTTCTTACTTCGGTCGACATGATTCTTAATTTGAGCAATATTTTCACCATTCGGCTAACACATTTTCCTACTTTTTATAAGTTTGGACGCGCTATTTATAAGCTTAAGCGATATTTTCCCTATTTGGTTAATATGCTTTCCTATTTGCCCCATATTTTTTACATTTGACTTACAATTTTCCTACTTTTTATAAGTTTTGTTGAGATATTTATGTATTTGGCCACCATTTTTATTAGTTTGACTAGCCTTTTCTACTACTTTTTATAAGTTTGATTGAGATATTTGTGTATCTGACCAATATTTTGCCTATTTGGCTAACAAATTTTCCTACTATTTATAAGGCTGGATGAGCTAATTATAAGTTTGGTCAGCCTGTTATTTGATTTGGATAACATTTTATCATAGTCTTTATAAGATTGAGTGAAATATTTATACATTTGTCCATCGTTCTGCCTATTGTATTACTTCGGTCGACATATTTCTTGATTTTACTAGTATATTTTCTTACTTGTTATAAGTTCAGATGAGATATTTCTGTATTTGGCCACCATATTTATTAGTTTGAGTAGTATTTTTTCCTATTTTTTATAAGCTTGTTTGAAATTTTTTCTTTACTTGACCCATAGTTTTCATCTTTGGTTAACACATTTTCCTATTTTGTCGATATATTTATAAGTTTGGTTGAAATATTTCTTGACTTTACCATCAACATGTAACACCCGCTCATCCAATGACACCCATATGCACCGTCAACATTAAAAACCAACAAGGGAACGCAATTATTATACACATAACTGTTTATTTTTCAGTATTTCCAGTAAATTTTACAAACATAAAAATAAACATAATATCAGTATAAAAATGGATGGTGTAATATGGGATGTTATACATAGTATGCTCATATACACACCGTGTACAATGGTGTCGAAAGTTGGTCATAAACTGGTGGTTATTTATTAAACGAGACAGAATTCTGGGATATGATAGAGATAAAAACTTATAGCTGGAATCGTCTCTGTAGTGTATTTGGTATTTGGACGTTGTTGCCTAGCGTATGTAAGAATGTCGTGTTCGTGTACTGTTTTGATAAAATCGTCAAAGTTTTGCCTGTTTCGAATTAGTTGTGGAATTTCTAAGACAGAAGCGTTATTGGAAGATGCATGGTAGAACCGAAGAGCTTGTGTTTCGATGTGCCTAAGGACTACATGATAACTAAAGTTGATTTTGAATATGCTCTTTTGAGTGTTAAAGATCTTGTACAAGGTCTCTGTCCAGTCTTTAGGGTGTTGTGTCTGTGGACTAATAAAAATGTATAAACAGACATATATGTGTTGATCTTGTTATGTGTCTTGATACTACTCCAGTTGTCGTTGTATACTTGTCTAACATCATCTGGTAGCGTGTGTAGAGAACCCGCTTCATCCTCGGGTTGTGTGTTAGTAGCTGGATAGGCGTTTTCGTTTTGTTTAGTGTTCTTCTTCTTCCTGCTTGTCACATCACTATTGGTAGCCGATGGTCTCTTACGCAATGTTGGTGAAAAAGGTGTTGACGTTTCTGTTGGTTTTACACTGGATGCTGCTCCTGGTGTTGTGTGTTCTTTTGTAATGTGACGTTGTAGATTGTCTTTCCTGTTAAAATGATGACCACAAGTTTGACACGAATACACTTGCTCCTTGGTACTGTGACTGGTCCGGTTATGGCGAGGCAGACTGCGCTTTTCAGTGAAACTTTTCCCACAAGTTGCACATAAGCGGTTCTCGGATGATTGACAAGTAGACATCTTTATCGGCCCGTTCGCTAGCGAGTTGATAGTGAAATAATCAACACTCGACTTGAAACCTGGTCACACTGACCCTCTGAATATGGCGTTGAATATAATTAGTTTATATCTTACACTAATGGTAGATAACTCGACGTTGACTAGTTTAGGATGCCAAATATCCAAACAACAAGATGTAATGTTCACTAGTTTAGTATGCGGTATCAAAACCGAACAAGTTGTACCAGTCTTTGTTTCAATCGGTGATGAAATCTTTGCAGATACCGTTGTAAACTAAGGCATAATAATGCTGTTTCTTACACTTGGGGTGGGTAAGAAACTGGTTGATAATTCTTACAAGTCAGCTGTGAATAGCCAAAAACTGGGCGACAGAACCACTAAATCGGTATGTCCGTATATGGTTGATAGTCCGTGGATACTGAGACAAATAGGTGCCTGGCGAACTTTCTACACTTGAAGGCAAATAGCAGTTGAATAAATACAAAACTGAAGACTCGATCGTTCGTCGTTCTTGTGTAAAGCACAAAGTGAGTGAGAGCTGGTGAGTTGGTTATACATTACATAAAGTAAGCCCCGCCCACAGTATAGTTGCCAGCCAATCAGTGAATGTCTAACATAAAAGGTGGGTCAATTCTAAGACCAACACCCTGATTGGTTGTAAGCCACACATCGGTTTGTTTGCTTCACAAGTCACTCTACCGCCGGAAGCCTCAATCAGAATCATCTCAAAGGATGGAGACCTGCACATAGTTTTGCAGCATTATAGGGCAGCTAGCGGTCATGTTGTTTAAGTGTTATGACATTACGCCACCATCAGGGTCGAACTGATTCGACCCTGACACCCACGACGACATAGAGGGCCCTCTTTACTTTTTTCTTTTCGTTTTTTCTTCAAGACTTTCCTTTAACGAGCTGAAACTGTATGCTGCTAATGTTCGGACGCACTTATCTACCCCTTTCACAACTCACCAACCCCTTAACAACGAATATCACTAAGTCGCCATCTTTACTTTTTTAAAGTTTTCCTTTATACTGTGTTATGATAGTGCATAAACCACTACATGTCTCTACAGTTCACTAATAACCGCTATAGGAAAACTGGCGCTATGGGCATTACAGAGTAAATCACGGGTCAGGTAACCTTTCCCGACTCGGTCGATTCAAGCGAGCTCTCCTTTGTTAAAATATAATGGTGATATAATTAATAGTACCAACTGTCGCCAGCACAACTAATTCACAATACACATTATTTCTTTTACTATACACCTGCAGACAATATTGATATTTTGGTCACAGCTGTTGTAAACCAACCTTAACAAAGATACGAAACACGTAACACCAATGTTACTTTAACAGATTCACCACATAGCGGGATTCGCTTCTCTGGCTCCTATGTTGGGTATAGTTATCAACCAGACGCATTATTCGAATCATCAATGACGTCACCTAGCTCCGTTACATACTCGCCCACTGCCACACTACGCCACCACGCAGTAGGTTTCGAACCTGTCAAGCGCTATGGCGGCAACTAGACACCACTGTTATACATTTACGGCTTAGTATACATTTAAAAAGACCCGCCTAGGGTGGATACCCTTATCGACACGCAGCGTGAATCGACTCTCAAACGATGCCTACGGCACCACCTAGCCCCGTTACACACTCGACCACTGCCACACTACCCCACCACACAGTAGGATCGACCCTGCCGCATGGTAGGGGACCCACTAGACACCCCAGTTACACATTGGTGATATCCTACTATGACCAACTACACACCCTCTATGACAACTAGGTACACCCATACAGTGGCTAAGTGGTAACCTTACCACGGAAAAAGCATTTAGATTCGAACTCGACGCCGCCAAATGAGGGGGTCTATGCTACCAACTTAACCCATTAGACACCCTAGTTACATATTGGCGCTACCCCGACACACTCTACCGAATTGGTTATTGCACCATCTGCAATGCGACTGTGGTACCAACTAGCCCCGTCTATCAATTCATTTATCATTGTTTACATATACCGATGATCTGATTAAAAACACCACCTATCGCCGACAGGTGTAATTTACAAACCACATTATTTCTGGTACGGACAATATCGACTTTTTGCTGACAGATGTGCGCCGATCTTACCAAAGATACAAATACATCAACTCGTAACAGCCGGCGCACACCAATCGATTATGCATAAATTATGTTCCCCCACTCCCCTTCTTTGAGCTTACTAAAAATGCGGGTCCTCATGGCACCTCACGGTCCTCCTTCTTTATTCTTAGTATATCTCATTGCTCATTGCTCATTAAGATGGATAGAGACCCTCTACTACTACTCCCGCTTGCCCGCCTGCCTTTGATCCTGGCTTGCCAGCATATGCCTGTCTGTCAGGTGTCGACACTATATCCGTCATACCTATACGTTTCACTATTCTATTATCGCGAATTGTAGCGGACACGGAGTGTGCTGAGAATGGTAAGGACGGGCTTACTTCAGTTGGAGTGGCAGGCATCAATTTATCAATCAAGAATGGAGAGCTCCCGTTGGATTTTCCCCCCGAATCGTGCTTTTGTGGCGGGAGATAGGCGGACAGACGGATTGGTTGGTCTGAACCGCTCAGTGAGATGTTGGTGGACGGTGGGGCAGACGTGGTCGGGGAGCTTTGGGATCGTGTCTATAGTGCAGAAGAACAGATCAATCATCACAGCCTGGAGAGAATGGTGCTGCAGGGTGTCACCAAAGGATGTGAAAGACACTCAGGACTAGGAAGAAAGGTCAGACGGACACATAATCAGACTGCTGCTGATACCATTTGTATTGGGACTCTTCGCTGGCTGTTGAAAATGAGGAGGAGCAAGTATAGAAATGTCCCGAGTTCTTGTTTTCGGTTCCTGGCACAACTAAACTTTCACCTGCTGTTATGAAAGTACCCAAAGTACTTAAATACATTGACTTGTTTCAGACGGTTCCATATACTTTAATGTTCATTTACGAAGATATTTTTTATTCCCACAGTTACCATTATTTCTGCTTTTCAGATTAATCGAGTTATTTCGATTTTCTGTTGATTTACCATTTCTTGTAGCTGCTGTTCACTTTCAGCGACCAAGACCAGGTCATCATCATAACGCGGGTTGTTTACATTATGCCCGGATTGATAAAATTGCTTGTCAAAGCTGAAGTCCAGGCGACCATTGTTGGGGTTAAACCCGCATACTGAAATTCCTAGCACGTTTCGTCTGTTGCCTTTAAATGAATCAACAGTGGCTTGCAGGCAGTTATCAAGCACGAGCGATACCCTCGCTCAGAGATGTACATCTGAAAGTTGTTATTAACGATCCCCCGGATCACGACTATTGATTCCTAATTGACGTATACATAGTGGGACCAGCTCAACACACATAATTGTTCACCTTCTTTTTGTTTGTTACAGATTTTGGTTGCATGTGTGCTGTCTATCTGCACGGCTCAGGGGCAATCTCGAGGCGGCTATGGTCCAAGTAGGTGCCTTTGTTTTTACTCTGTAACAATCCAAATTCTGTCTTATCATTTCATGCATTATGTAAGGCTGAGACATATAACAGGTAAAGATGTATTTCTGTCTACATGTCTGTCCAACCGTCAGTCCCCCAGACTGTCTATAACTGATTCAGTGTCGTAACCTCCCATTTGGACAGAAGGGCGATCTAAAGCCATACTATGGTCGTCGTGTTATTTGTTTTGTTTTCAATGCTCAGTAAACAGACATTTACATTATATTACTTGTTCGTTTGTTGTGTACCATGTCAGGTCCAAACACACTTTTTGTTTGGCACTGGGTCAGATAAGTGATTAGAGTACTTGGTACTGAGTCAGATAAGTGATCAGAGTAATTGGCACTGAGTCAGATAAGTGATCAGAGTAATTGGCACTGAGTCAGATAAGTGATCAGAATTCTTGGCACTGAGTCAGATAAGTGATCAGAGTAATTGGCACTGAGTCAGATAAGTGATCAGAGTACTTGGCACTGAGTCAGATAAGTGATCAGAGTACTTGGTACTGAGTCAGATAAGTGATTAGAGTACTTGGCGCTGAGTCACATAAGTGATCAGAGTACTTGGCGCTGAGTTAGATACGTGATCAGAGTACTTGGCACTGATCCAAGATAAGTGATCAGAGTACTTGGCACTGAGTCAGATAAGTGATCAGAGTACTTGGCACTGAGCCAAAATAAATTATCATAGTAATTGGCACTGAGTCAGATAAGTGATCAGAGTACTTGACACTGAGTCAGATAAGGGATCAGAGTACTTGGTACTAAGTCAGATAAGTGATCAGAGTACTTGGCACTGAGTCAAATAAGTAATCAGAGTATTTGGCACTGAGTCAGATACGTGATCAGAGTACTTGGCACTGAGTCAGATAAGTGATCAGAGTATTTGGCACTGAGTCAGATAAGTGATCAGAGTATTTGGCACCGAGTCAGATAAGTGATCAGAGTATTTGGCACTGAGTCAGATACGTGATCAGAGTACTTGGCACTGAGTCAGATAAGTGATCAGAGTACTTGGCACTGAGTCAGATAAGTGATCAGAGTAAATGGCACTGAGTCAGATAAGTGATCAGAGTACTTGGTACTGAGTCAGATAAGTGATCAGAGTACTTGGCACTGAATCAAATAAGTAATCAGAGTATTTGGCACTGAGTCAGATACGTGACCAGAGTACTAAACTGTGTGTGTTTGTAAGAAATGTCTACTATAACCAATATAGGAAATGTATTCTATAACCAATATAGGAAATGTCTACTATAACCAGTATAGGACATGTCTACTATAACCAGTATAGGACATGTCTACTATAACCAATATACAAAATGTCTACTATAACCAATACAGGAAATGTCTACTATAACCAATATAGGAAATGTCTACTATTACCAATATAGGAAATGTCTACTATAACCAATATAGGAAATGTCTACTATTACCAATATAGGAAATGTCTACTATAACCAATACAACAAATGTATACTATAACCAATATAGGAAATGTCTACTATAACCAATACAGGAAATGTCTACTATAACCAATACAGGAAATGTCTACTATAACCAATACAGGAAATGTCTACTATAACCAATACAAGAAATCTCTACTATAACCAATATAGGAAATGTCTACTATAACCAATATAGGAAATGTCTACTATAACCAATATAGGAAATGTCTACTATAACCAATATAAGAAATGTCTACTATAACCAATACAGGAAATGTCTGCTATAACCAATACAGGAAATGTCTACTACAACCAATATAGGAAATGTCTGCTATAACCAATATAGGACATGTCTACTATAACCAGTATAGGAAATGTCTACTATAACCAATATAATGCTCAGAAAGCAATGGCAAACTACTGAGCTTAATCTTGCCAAGAAATCAACAATCAGCTGAAAGATGCTGATGTTGACAGCGATGTCCTGTAAAGGATATGCAAAACAAAAACACTATAACCAATATAGGAAATGTCTACTACAACCAATATAGGAAATGTCTACTATAACCAATATAGGAAATGTCTACTATAACCAATATAGGAAATGTCTACTATAACCAATATAAGAAATGTCTACTATAACCAATACAGGAAATGTCTGCTATAACCAATACAGGAAATGTCTACTACAACCAATATAGGAAATGTCTGCTATAACCAATATAGGACATGTCTACTATAACCAGTATAGGAAATGCCTACTATAACCAATATAATGCTCAGAAAGCAATGGCAAACTACTGAGCTTAATCTTGCCAAGAAATCAACAATCAGCTGAAAGATGCTGATGTTGACAGCGATGTCCTGTAAAGGATATGCAAAACAAAAACACTATAACCAATATAGGAAATGTCTACTATAACCAATATAGGAAATGTCTACTATTACCAATATAGGAAATGTCTACTATAACCAATATAGGAAATGTCTACTATAACCAATATAGGAAATGTCTACTATAATCAATACAACAAATGTCTACTATAACCAATATAGGAAATGTCTATTATAACCAATACAGGAAATGTCTACTATAACCAATACAGGAAATGTCTACTATAACCAATACAGGAAATGTCTACTATAACCAATACAAGAAATGTCTACTATAACCAATATAGGAAATGTCTACTATAACCAATATAGGAAATGTCTACTATAACCAATATAGGAAATGTCTACTATAACCAATATAAGAAATGTCTACTATAACCAATACAGGAAATATCTGCTATAACCAATACAGGAAATGTCTACTACAACCAATATAGGAAATGTCTGCTATAACCAATATAGGACATGTCTACTATAACCAGTATAGGAAATGTCTACTATAACCAATATAATGCTCAGAAAGCAATGGCAAACTACTGAGCTTAATCTTGCCAAGAAATCAACAATCAGCTGAAAGATGCTGATGTTGACAGCGATGTCCTGTAAAGGATATGCAAAACAAAAACACTATAACCAATATAGGAAATGTCTACTATAACCAATATAGGAAATGTCTACTATAACCAATATAGGAAATGTCTACTATAACAAATATAGGAAATGTCTACTATAACAAATATAGGAAAAAGGATACATTTTCATCCCCAGAGGCGTATGGGTATATGGTTGTAGCGTCATTTTTTTGAACCAATAGACCGCTCAGTGGGTCACGTGGTCAATATCACGCAGGCCACCCGTGCTTCAATTAGCACCATAAGCCCAGTAACCTCCTGACCTGAAAGCGGGCTCTTCTACTGTAATGTTTGAAGACAAGGCCAGGTCTCCTGGTTCTGGTTCACATCGGAGGAGCAAATGGATTACCATGGTCTGGCAAGAATGAGACAGCAAGGAGTGACGAGGGGATCTGGCCGACTCTCAACGCTCAGAGGAAAGGCGAGACGGACAGATTGCTATTGGTACTATTGGTGTTGGAACTCTTCGCTGGCTGCTGAGGATGGGTACGGAGCGCTTATGGGAATGTCCCGAATGCTGTGATGTCGATTCCTGAATCAATCAATCAATCAATCAATCAATCAATCAATCAATCAATTAATCAATCAATCCTGGTTCTTAGTGAGCGCATTGATTCAACCTTTCTTGTCAGCGATTGTTTCTCGGTATCAACTGGCAAATTTGTAGATTACGAGTTGTTGTTGGTATTATGTTGTATCGAAATTCTTAACCGTTTGAAAATAAAGTACGTTCGTTCGTTCGAACGACGTCACTGCACATTGGGCATTCCCTCGTTCGAACGACGTCACTGCACATTGGGCATTCCCTCGTTCGAACGACGTCACTGCACATTGGGCATTCCCTCGTTCGAACGACGTCACTGCAGATTGGGCATTCCCAATTCTTTCTAGGATAGAAAGACTTCCAGACAGGGGACTGGACACCTCATCTCATAATGTGTGGTCGAGAATATGTCAAGGCCAAACAATTTATACCCCAGGGACAGCACGTGTCAATGGACTTTCTTTATATTTCTAAGACTTCATTTTGTCTCCACTTTTATAAATGATCATATCTGTTTTTATGTCTAGTTTTCTTAATGACCATATGTGTTTTTATATCCCGTTTATTGGGGGGGATGACATATATGTTTTTATGTCCAGTTTCCTTGATGACAATGTTTATTTTTATGCCCAGTTTCCATAATGACCATATGTGTTTTTATATAGTTTTCTTAATGACCACATGTGTTTTTTATGTCCAGTATTCTTAATGATCATATGTATTTTTCTGTCCAGTTTTCTAGATGATCATATGTGTTTTTATGTCCAGTATTTTTTTAGATGATCATATGTGTTTATTTATCCTTGCAGGTCAACCTCCAAATTTGATGAATCTTTTGATGTAAGTGAAAGTTAGGTTTAGTATAAAGGATTTGGGAAGGGGGGTTTTGGGCAAAGGAGGGAGATATTGCAGGTTAAAGAGAGAGAGAGAGAGAGAGAGAGAGAGAGAGAGAGAGAGAGAGAGTGAGGAGAGAGAGATAGAGAGCGAGAGAGAGAGAGAGAGAGAGAGAGGGTGAGAGAGAGTCTGGGGGAGAGAGGGTGAGGAAGTGAGAGAGAGGGAGAGTCTGATATAGAGAATCTGATATAGAGAGTCTGAGAGAGGGAATCTGAGAGAGAGAGGGAGAAAGTCTGAGAGAGAGAAAGACGAAGGGAAAGAAAGAATACGGGAAAGAAAGAAAGAGAGAGAGAGAGAGAGAGAGAGAGAGAGCGAGAGAGAGAGAGAGAGAGAGAGAGAGATAGAGAGCGAGAGAGAGAGAGAGAGAGAACGAACGTCCGAATGAACAAACTTTATTTTCCAAGTGAGAGATACAGAGGGTTACGGACGCCGTTCGTAGTCCCGCGTGCCTGCTTTCGAGACACAGCTTTGGGCGATTTGACAGCAGACTGCCTTACGTTGGTTTTTTATGAAATGGCATGGGTGCCGGTCGTTCAGAAAGCAATGGCAAACTACAGAACGTAAACTTGCCCAGGAATCACAAACAGCCAAGACATGCTGGGCTTGACTGCTACGTCATGTAAAGGATATTCAACTACCTATTTTTGTTTATTAGTTTGTTGATTCACTCACTGCATTCTATTATGTTTGAATAATAATTCATGATATTTAGTATTACAACTCTTTGTTCATTATCCTCATCATCATATTCCACTGTGACCGCCAAATGTCGTTGGAAGGAATAGTTGAGTTCCAGCTGTTGGGTAGTGTCATTTCATGTGAATGTACAATGTCTTTGATGTCATCAAACCATTTTCTTCTCTGGCATCCTCTTGCTCTAACATCAGATCTTCTTTTATGTAGGGCCTGTGCTATTAGGTAATGATGTTGTATTCTAACGAGATGGCAGAACCATATGATATTCCGCTTTTTAATATATGTAGCGCAAGGTGTCGATCCTACAGACAATCTGACAACTTAATTTCTTATTCGGTCTCGGATAGTTAAGTTGGAAGCTCTCCTCAAACATCTCATCTCACAGGTGTTGATTTTGAATAAGTGTGATTTGGATAACGTCCATTAGTAGCATAGGTGTGGTGTGAGTATGCTATTATTATTTGTCATTTATTTATCATATGTAAACTTAGTTATTAACTAATTCTAGTTAGGTCTTAGATATGAATGAGCTACTATATAACAGTAGACGGTACTACCTGCTTTCTGGAAGCGCCGAGTGTTGGGCGGCGCTCACCAAACCTTTGGCCGGAGAAACGCAATTAGGAGGGTACAAGTCTTACCAAGTGCGAGAAAATGTAACCTAAGGTTTAAATGTCATGACAGGGCAGACCAGGCCCTAAGCCTCGGTAGGCAACTGGTCTAGAATCTCAGCTCCGACAGTCGGACAGTTAGAACATTGCTTTGCTAATCCAGCAGCCTCTGTGACTTGTTTTGTTCCAGATGTATTAGTGTTATCTTTCCTCTGAAATAAACTAGGCAGGCCGAGAAAGGGATCATGTGCATGGGCAACACATGGTCTCTACGTTCCACCAAGGTTTTGTGCTATGGAAATATATAACTCCATTTTACAAACTAACGCATATGAACGAACGAACGAACGAACGAACGAAACGAAAATCTTTATTTTCAAAGGGTTCAGAATTGGGCACGCAGGCCCTTCTGACATTCTATCCTTCTTCTCTATTTCCTCTCATACATTCTTTCATTCAACATCACTTATGAAGCAAACTTTTGACAACAAAAGAACAATAAGCATTAAAATGCATGAAAAATAATCAATAACAAATGACTCGCTGAGACAATGTTTAACATGGGCATTATAAATACCTAAAAAATACCATATGAAGACGGCTACGTGCCAATACATGTTATTGACTGTTAAATTCTGTATTTGCAGGTTCCGCTCCATGATGGACATGAACATGCTCCCGGCTATGTTTCTTTCTGGTCATCTTGGCCAAAATGGTATGGGCAGCAATTTGATGTTACCAATGATGTTTGCAGGCGCTTTTTAAACAACCACGGACATTGTACAGCACACACGCAACCACATCAGAATCTATCACACATGTATTCTTGTCAGATTCTACTACAATCTTTTTCATTCACTATATAACTACAATTAATAAATGCCGTGGAATATACAAAACATTGTATTTGTGAATGATTTATCTGTGATTATTGTGAGTGCTGTGTTTGCTTTTTGGTACGGTCCAGCAAGGGCTACGTCAACCGACAGGGAAATAGCGAGCACATTAGTATTTCTCTCTCTCTCTCTCTCTCTCTCTCTCTCTCTCTCTCTCTCTCTCTCTCTCTCTATATATATATATATATATATATATATATATATATATATGTATATATATATATATATATATATTATATATATATATATATATATATATATATATATATATACACTAGCTGACCCGGCCCGGCTTCGCCCAGTCCTTGGTGGGGAGCATCTCATTTAATTCATAT
>OY992883.1:20499867-20527367 GCA_963921405.1 Cepaea hortensis
CTCCTTCTCCCTCCTCCTTCTCCCTCTTCCTCCTCCCTCTTCCTTCTCCTCCTTCTCCCTCCTCCTCCTCTTCCCTCTACCTCCTCCCTCCTCCTCCCTTCACATTCCTCCTCCCTCCTCCTCCTCCCCTCCTCCTCTTCCCTCCTCCTCCTCCTCCTCCTTCTCCCTCCTCCTTCTCCCTCTTCCTCCTCCCTCTTCCTTCTCCTCCTTCTCCCTCCTCCTTCTCCCTCTTCCTCCTCCCTCTTCCTTCTCTCTTCGCCTCCTCCCTCCTCCTACTCTCTCCTCCTCCCTCTCCCTCCTCCTCCCTATCCTCCTCCTGCTCCCTTCTCCTCCTGCGTTCTCCTCCTCCCTCCTTCTCCCTCCTCCTCCCTCTTCCTCCTCCCTCCTCCTCGCCTCCTCCTCCACCCTACTCCTCCCTCCTCCTCCTAATCCCTCCTCCTCCCTCCTCCTCCCTCTACCTCCTCCCCCCTCCTCCCTTCACATTCCTCCTCCTCCCTCTTCCTCCTCCTCCCTCCTCCTCTCTCCGCCTCCCTCCTCCTCCTCCCTCCTCCTTCCTCGTCCTCCCTCTCCTCGTCCTCACTCCTCCTCCTCCCTCCTCCTCATTCTACCTCCTCCCTCCTCCTCCCTTCACATTCCTCCTCCTCCCTCTTCCTCCTCCTCCCTCCTCCTCCTCCCTCCTCCTCATCACTCCTCCTCCCTCCTCCTCCTTCTTCCTCCCTCCTCTTCCCTCCTCCCCCTCCTCCTTCCTCCTCCTCCCTCTCCACCTCCTCCCTCCTCCTCCTCCCTCCTCCTCCTCCCTCTACCTCCTCCTCCTCCCTCCTCCTCCCTCTACCTCCTCCCCCCTCCTCCCTTCACATTCCCCCTCCTCCCTCTTCCTCCTCCCTCCTCCTCTCTCCGCCTCCCTCCTCCTCCTCTTCCCTCTACCTCCTCCCTCCTCCTCCCTTCACAT
The DNA here is from genome assembly GCA_963921405.1 of Cepaea hortensis. Classification (NCBI taxonomy): domain Eukaryota; kingdom Metazoa; phylum Mollusca; class Gastropoda; order Stylommatophora; family Helicidae; genus Cepaea; species Cepaea hortensis. The sequence goes on from OY992883.1 coordinate 20,500,817, forward strand.
TCCTCCTCCTCCCTCCTCCTCTTCCCTCCTCCTCCTCCTCCTTCTCCCTCCTCCTTCTCCCTCTTCCTCCTCCCTCTTCCTTCTCCTCCTTCTCCCTCCTCCTCCTCTTCCCTCTACCTCCTCCCTCCTCCTCCCTTCACATTCCTCCTCCTCCCTCCTCCTCCTCCCCTCCTCCTCTTCCCTCCTCCTCCTCCTCCTCCTTCTCCCTCCTCCTTCTCCCTCTTCCTCCTCCCTCTTCCTTCTCCTCCTTCTCCCTCCTCCTTCTCCCTCTTCCTCCTCCCTCTTCCTTCTCTCTTCGCCTCCTCCCTCCTCCTACTCTCTCCTCCTCCCTCTCCCTCCTCCTCCCTATCCTCCTCCTGCTCCCTTCTCCTCCTGCGTTCTCCTCCTCCCTCCTTCTCCCTCCTCCTCCCTCTTCCTCCTCCCTCCTCCTCGCCTCCTCCTCCACCCTACTCCTCCCTCCTCCTCCTAATCCCTCCTCCTCCCTCCTCCTCCCTCTACCTCCTCCCCCTCCTCCCTTCACATTCCTCCTCCTCCCTCTTCCTCCTCCTCCCTCCTCCTCTCTCCGCCTCCCTCCTCCTCCTCCCTCTACCTCCTCCCTTCACATTCCTCCTCCTCCCTCCTCCCCTCCTCCTCTTCCCTCCTCCTCCCCCTCCTTCTCCTCCTTCTCCCTCCTCCTTCTCCCTCTTCCTCCTCCCTCTTCCTTCTCCCTCCGCCTCTTCCCTCCTCCTACTCTCTCCTCCTCCTCCCTCCTCCTCCCTCTCCTCCTCCTGCATGGGCGAAATAGAGAACACACTGAACCGTTCAACAGGGATTCATTGTCAAAGAAATGTGGTTATTAAGACAAACGAAAGTGAGGGAAATGAAATACTTTGGGCGTGTAGAGTCTGGAAAAGATGTATATGGAGGGAGGCCTAACGAGTAAGCGGACAAGAGGAAAACCCAACATGGATGGGTATATCTTATATATAAAAGGCGATCTCCGTCCGTCTGTCTGTCTGTCTATATGTCCCTAATGCGCTCGCGAACGGCCCATCCCATTGAGATGAAATTTTTTACACGTCTTCCTTTCATTCCAGCGCAGCCCACTGTCATATTTTTTAGTATGAAATCGGCTGCTTACCCAAAATTATTTCATTTTTCATTATAATTTCATCTATTTCAGGGGACTTAACTCTGTAAAAGTTATTTCAAGGGGCATAACTTTTCTGTATAACTTATAGTCATATTGTGGCATCGTTTTCAAAGATTTATAAACTCTTTGTCCATAGTTATGTACCGGCATATGAGTTATATTTGGTGAATTACAGATGGGTAAGAGATCTCAGGGTCGGCCTCTACTACGATACAAAGATGTGTGTAAGCGGGACATGATTGATACAGGCATTGATAATGCACATTGGGAGCAAGTCGCCGCTGAACGTGTTGCATGGAGGGCAAATATCAGAAATGGAATAAAGTCAAAGGAGAAAATTATTGCAGAAAAGTCACACACCAAGCGTTTGAGACGTAAGATGGTGCATGATGGTGGAAATGACCACGTGTTCACATGCACCCACTGTGAACGGACATTTACAGCGCAAATTGGCCTTATCAGTCACACTCGCTACCGCCATAGTTAAAAGTTATTATGCCTTTTTAAAGCACAAACTATCGTCTGTCAAGACGGCAAGGTGCCAATGTAATGTAATGAGTTATAATAAATAATGATACAATCTGTAAGGCATTTTCAAAGTTTTCATAAAAATAATGCATAATGCATAACATTGTAACTCATCTTTTTTTGCTTAAAGAATGAATAAATAATAGTTACCTTATCTCTATCAAGTTTGAAGATTTTATATTTCTTTACACTGTCACCAACTCTAAGAAGACATGGAACAACCTCAGCCATTATTAAATCTACAGGCATATGCGTTATATTCCTCCTCCTCCTCCTCCTCTCCCCTCCTCCACCTCCTACCCTCTTCCTCTTCTCCTCCCCCTCCTCCCTCTCCCTCCTCCATCCTCCTCTTCTCTCTTTCTCCTCCTCCTCCTCCCTCTTCCTCCTCCCAGCTCCTACTCCTCCTTTTTCTTCTTCTTCTGCTGCTGCTGCCGCTGCTCCATTTACCCAAGTTAATATATTACCAAGTTGGTCTTCGTTTATCTAAGGTTGTTCTAACTGCAACCAATAAATTATTAGACAGACAGACAGACAGACAGACAGACAGACAGACAGACAGACAGACAGACAGACAGACAGACAGACAGACAGACAGTCAGTCGGGAACGGGAACTTATATGACTACTCATATGAATTAAATGAGATGCTCCCCATCAGGGGCTGGGCGAAGCCGGGCCGGGTCAGACAGACAGACAGACAGACAGACAGACAGACAGACAGACAGACAGACAGACAGACAGACAGACAGTCGGTAACGGAAACGGGAACTTATATGACTACTTATATGAATTAAATTAGATGCTCCCCACCAGGGACTGGACGAAACCGGGCAGGGTCAGGCAGACAGATAGACAAACAGATAGACAGACAGATAGACAGTCGGGAACGGGAACTTATATGACTACTTATATGAATTAAATGAGATGCTCCACACCAGGAGCTGGGCAATGCCGGGCCGGGTCAGACAGACAGACAGACAGACAGACAGACAGACAGACAGACAGACAGACAGACAGACAGACAGACAGACAGACAGACAGACAGACAGACAGACAGTCGGTAACGGGAACGGGAACTTATATGACTACTTATATGAATTAAATGAGATGCTCCCCACCAAGGACTGGGCGAAGTCGGGCCGGGTCAGCTAGTGTGTGTATATATATATATATATATATATATATATATATATATATATATATATATATATATATATATATAGAGAGAGAGAGAGAGAGAGAGAGAGAATATACATATGTAGTAATATATTGTTAGTGAGTTTCTGATTGTGAGTGAGTGAGTATATATGTATGCGAGGGAGTGTGTACTTGTGTAATATTGAGTGAATTCATAACTGTGAGAATGTGTAAATGATGTAAGTATGTATGCAGGTATGTACGTAAGTGTGTAAACACGTCTGGCTGCCTGTTTGTCCCATAACATTGTAATATGCATAGTTTATATTCACATCATTCGTTTGACAATGTTTGTTTTTCCTATGTGAATGTAACATACACAATAGATAATTGATGTACGAAAGATGAGTGATTGGAAGGGTCGAATGTAAGGCGGGCTCATTTCCCAATTTGTCACCATTTGAAAATAAAGTTTGTTCGTTCGTTCTGTCCTCTTGGCTTACCAACTGTCCTTCCTGTCTGTCTGTCTCCATGCTTCATTCTCTTCGGCATCCAAGTCTCAACGTCTGTCCGCCTGCCTTTGATCCTGGCTTACCAGCATATGCCTGTTTGTCAGGTGACGATACTATATCCGTCATACCTATACGTTTCACTATTCTATTATCACGAATTGTAGCGGACACGGAGTGTGCTGAAAAGGGTAAGGACAGGCTTACTTCAGGCGGAGTGGCAGGCATCAACTTATCAATCAAGAATGGAGAACACCCGTTGGATTTCCCCCCGAATCGTGCTTTTGTGGCGGGAGATAGGCGGACAGACGGACTGGCTGGGTCTGCACTGCTCGGTGAGATGTTGGTGGACGGTGGAGCAGACGTGGTCGGGGAGCTTTGGGATCGTGTCTATTGTACAGAAGAACAGATAGATCATCACAGCCCGGAGAGAATGGTGCTGCAGGGTGTCACCAGAGGATCTGAAAGACACTCAGGACTAGGAAGAAAGGTCAGACGGACACATAATCAGACTGCTACTGGTACCATTTGTATTGGGATTCTTCGCTGGCTGTTGAAAATGAGGAGTAGCAAGTATAGAAATGTCCCGAGTTCTTGTTTTCGGTTCCTGGCACAACTAAACTTTCACCTGCTGTTATGAAAGTACCCAAAATACTTAAATACATTGACTTGTTTCAGACGGTTCCTATACTTTAATGTTGCCTTTGTGAAGACATTTTTTATTCCCACAGTTACCATTATTTCTGCTTTTCAGATTAATCGAGTTATTTCGATTTTCTGTTGATTTACCATTTCTTGTAGCTGCTTTTCACTTTCAGCGACCAAGACCAGGTCATCATCATAACGCGGGTTGTTTACATTATACCCGGATTGATAAAATTGCTTGTCAAAGTTGAAGTCCAGGCGACCATTGTTGGGGTTAAACCCGCATACTGAAATTCCTAGCACGTTTCGTCTGTTGCCTTTAAATGAATCAACAGTGGCTTGCAGACAGTTATCAAGCACGAGCGATACCCTCGCTCAGAGATGTACATCTGAAAATTGTTATTAACGATTCCCCGGATCACGACTATTGATTCCTAATTGACGCATACATAGTGGGACCAGCTCAACACACATAATTGTTCACCTTCTTTTTGTTTGTTACAGATTTTGGTTGCATGTGTGCTGTCTATCTGCACGGCTCAGGGACAATCTCGAGGCGGCTATGGTCCAAGTAGGTGCCTTTGTTTTTACTCTGTAACAATCCAAATTCTATCTTATCATTTCATGCATTATGTAAGGCAGACATATAACAGGTAAAGATGTATTTCTGTCTACATGTCTGTCCAACCGTCAGTCCCCCAGACTGTCTATAACTGATTCAGTGTCGTAACCTCCCATTTGGACAGAAGGGCGATCTAAAGCCATACTATGGTCGTCGTGTTATTTGTTTTGTTTTCAATGCTCAGTAAACAGACATTTACATTATATTACTTGTTCGTTTGTTGTGTACCATGTCAGGTCCAAACACACTTTTTGTTTGGCACTGGGTCAGATAAGTGATTAGAGTACTTGGTACTGAGTCAGATAAGTGATCAGAGTAATTGGCACTGAGTCAGATAAGTGATCAGAGTAATTGGCACTGAGTCAGATAAGTGATCAGAATTCTTGGCACTGAGTCAGATAAGTGATCAGAGTAATTGGCACTGAGTCAGATAAGTGATCAGAGTACTTGGCACTGAGTCAGATAAGTGATCAGAGTACTTGGTACTGAGTCAGATAAGTGATTAGAGTACTTGGCGCTGAGTCACATAAGTGATCAGAGTACTTGGCGCTGAGTTAGATACGTGATCAGAGTACTTGGCACTGATCCAAGATAAGTGATCAGAGTACTTGGCACTGAGTCAGATAAGTGATCAGAGTACTTGGCACTGAGCCAAAATAAATTATCATAGTAATTGGCACTGAGTCAGATAAGTGATCAGAGTACTTGACACTGAGTCAGATAAGGGATCAGAGTACTTGGTACTGAGTCAGATAAGTGATCAGAGTACTTGGCACTGAGTCAAATAAGTAATCAGAGTATTTGGCACTGAGTCAGATACGTGATCAGAGTACTTGGCACTGAGTCAGATAAGTGATCAGAGTATTTGGCACTGAGTCAGATAAGTGATCAGAGTATTAGGCACCGAGTCAGATAAGTGATCAGAGTATTTGGCACTGAGTCAGATACGTGATCAGAGTACTTGGCACTGAGTCAGATAAGTGATCAGAGTACTTGGCACTGAGTCAGATAAGTGATCAGAGTAAATGGCACTGAGTCAGATAAGTGATCAGAGTACTTGGCACTGAGTCAGATAAGCGATCAGAGTACTTGGCACTGAGTCAGATAAGTGATCAGAGTAGATGGCACTGAGTCAGATAAGTGATCAAACTACTAAACTGTGTGTGTTTGTAAGAAATGTCTACTATAACCAATATAGGAAATGTCTACTATAACCAATATAGGAAATGTCTACTATAACCAGTATAGGACATGTCTACTATAACCAGTATAGGACATGTCTACTATAACCAATATACAAAATGTCTACTATAACCAATACAGGAAATGTCTACTATAACCAATATAGGAAATGTCTACTATTACCAATATAGGAAATGTCTACTATAACCAATATAGGAAATGTCTACTATTACCAATATAGGAAATGTCTACTATAACCAATACAACAAATGTCTACTATAACCAATATAGGAAATGTCTACTATAACCAATACAGGAAATGTCTACTATAACCAATACAGGAAATGTCTACTATAACCAATACAGGAAATGTCTACTATAACCAATACAAGAAATGTCTACTATAACCAATATAGGAAATGTCTACTATAACCAATATAGGAAATGTCTACTATAACCAATATAGGAAATGTCTACTATAACCAATATAAGAAATGTCTACTATAACCAATACAGGAAATGTCTGCTATAACCAATACAGGAAATGTCTACTACAACCAATATAGGAAATGTCTGCTATAACCAATATAGGACATGTCTACTATAACCAGTATAGGAAATGTCTACTATAACCAATATAATGCTCAGAAAGCAATGGCAAACTACTGAGCTTAATCTTGCCAAGAAATCAACAATCAGCTGAAAGATGCTGATGTTGACAGCGATGTCCTGTAAAGGATATGCAAAACAAAAACACTATAACCAATATAGGAAATGTCTACTATAACCAATATAGGAAATGTCTACTATAACCAATATAGGAAATGTCTACTATAACAAATATAGGAAATGTCTACTATAACAAATATAGGAAAAAGGATACATTTTCATCCCCAGAGGCGTATGGGTATATGGTTGTAGCGTCATTTTTTTGAACCAATAGACCGCTCAGTGGGTCACGTGGTCAATATCACGCAGGCCACCCGTGCTTCAATTAGCACCATAAGCCCAGTAACCTCCTGACCTGAAAGCGGGCTCTTCTACTGTAATGTTTGAAGACAAGGCCAGGTCTCCTGGTTCTGGTTCACATCGGAGGAGCAAATGGATTACCATGGTCTGGCAAGAATGAGACAGCAAGGAGTGACGAGGGGATCTGGCCGACGCTCAACGCTCAGAGGAAAGGCGAGACGGACAGATTGCTATTGGTACTATTGGTGTTGGAACTCTTCGCTGGCTGCTGAGGATGGGTACGGAGCGCTTATGGGAATGTCCCGAATGCTGTGATGTCGATTCCTGAATCAATCAATCAATCAATCAATCAATCAATCAATCAATTAATCAAGCAATCCTGGTTCTTAGTGAGCGCATTGATTCAACCTTTCTTGTCAGCGATTGTTTCTCGGTATCAACTGGCAAATTTGTAGATTACGAGTTGTTGTTGGTATTATGTTGTATCGAAATTCTTAACCGTTTGAAAATAAAGTACGTTCGTTCGTTCGAACGACGTCACTGCACATTGGGCATTCCCTCGTTCGAACGACGTCACTGCACATTGGGCATTCCCTCGTTCGAACGACGTCACTGCACATTGGGCATTCCCTCGTTCGAACGACGTCACTGCACATTGGGCATTCCCTCGTTCGAACGACGTCACTGCACATTGGGCATTCCCAATTCTTTCTAGGATAGAAAGACTTCCAGACAGGGGACTGGACACCTCATCTCATAATGTGTGGTCGAGAATATGTCAAGGCCAAACAATTTATACCCCAGGGACAGCACGTGTCAATGGACTTTCTTTATATTTCTAAGACTTCATTTTGTCTCCACTTTTATAAATGATCATATCTGTTTTTATGTCTAGTTTTCTTAATGACCATATGTGTTTTTATATCCCGTTTATTGGGGGGGGGGGGGGGGGGGGATGACATATATGTTTTTATGTCCAGTTTCCTTGATGACAATGTTTATTTTTATGTCCAGTTTCCATAATGACCATATGTGTTTTTATATAGTTTTCTTAATGACCACATGTGTTTTTATGTCCAGTTTTCTTAATGATCATATGTATTTTTCTGTCCAGTTTTCTAGATGATCATATGTGTTTTTATGTCCAGTATTTTTTTAGATGATCATATGTGTTTATTTATCCTTGCAGGTCAACCTCCAAATTTGATGAATCTTTTGATGTAAGTGAAAGTTAGGTTTAGTATAAAGGATTTGGGAAGGGGGGTTTTGGGCAAAGGAGGGAGATATTGCAGGTTAAAGAGAGAGAGAGAGAGAGAGAGAGAGAGAGAGAGAGAGAGAGAGAGTGAGATATAGAGATAGAGAGCGAGCGAGAGAGAGAGAGAGAGAGAGGGTGAGAGAGAGTCTGGGGGAGAGAGGGTGAGGAAGTGAGAGAGAGGGAGAGTCTGATATAGAGAATCTGATATAGAGAGTCTGAGAGAGGGAATCTGAGAGAGAGAGGGAGAAAGTCTGAGAGAGAGAAAGACGAAGGGAAAGAAAGAATACGGGAAAGAAAGAAAGAGAGAGAGAGAGAGAGAGAGCGAGAGAGAGAGAGAGAGAGAGAGAGAGAGAGAGAGAGAGAGAGAGAGAGAGAGAGAGAGAGAACGAACGTCCGAATGAACAAACTTTATTTTCCAAGTGAGAGATACAGAGGGTTACGGACACCGTTCGTAGTCCCGCGTGCCTGCTTTCGAGACACAGCTTTGGGCGATTTGACAGCAGACTGCCTTACGTTGGTTTTTTATGAAATGGCATGGGTGCCGGTCGTTCAGAAAGCAATGGCAAACTACAGAACGTAAACTTGCCCAGGAATCACAAACAGCCAAGACATGCTGGGCTTGACTGCTACGTCATGTAAAGGATATTCAACTACCTATTTTTGTTTATTAGTTTGTTGATTCACTCACTGCATTCTATTATGTTTGAATAATAATTCATGATATTTAGTATTACAACTCTTTGTTCATTATCCTCATCATCATATTCCACTGTGACCGCCAAATGTCGTTGGAAGGAATAGTTGAGTTCCAGCTGTTGGGTAGTGTCATTTCATGTGAATGTACAATGTCTTTGATGTCATCAAACCATTTTCTTCTCTGGCATCCTCTTGCTCTAACATCAGATCTTCTTTTATGTAGGGCCTGTGCTATTAGGTAATGATGTTGTATTCTAACGAGATGGCAGAACCATATGATATTCCGCTTTTTAATATATGTAGCGCAAGGTGTCGATCCTACAGACAGTCTGATAACTTAATTTCTTATTCGGTCTCGGATAGTTAAGTTGGAAGCTCTCCTCAAACATCTCATCTCACAGGTGTTGATTTTGAATAAGTGTGATTTGGATAACGTCCATTAGTAGCATAGGTGTGGTGTGAGTATGCTATTATTATTTGTCATTTATTTATCATATGTAAACTTAGTTATTAACTAATTCTAGTTAGGTCTTAGATATGAATGAGCTACTATATAACAGTAGACGGGACTACCTGCTTTCTGGAAGCGCCGAGTATTGGGCGGCGCTCACCAAACCTTTGGCCGGAGAAACGCAATTAGGAGGGTACAAGTCTTACCAAGTGCGAGAAAATGTAACCTAAGGTTTAAATGTCATGACAGGGCAGACCAGGCCCTAAGCCTCGGTAGGCAACTGGTCTAGAATCTCAGCTCCGACAGTCGGACAGTTAGAACATTGCTTTGCTAATCCAGCAGCCTCTGTGACTTGTTTTGTTCCAGATGTATTAGTGTTATCTTTCCTCTGAAATAAACTAGGCAGGCCGAGAAAGGGATCATGTGCATGGGCAACACATGGTCTCTACGTTCCACCAAGGTTTTGTGCTATGGAAATATATAACTCCATTTTACAAACTAACGCATATGAACGAACGAACGAACGAACGAACGAAACGAAAATCTTTATTTTCAAAGGGATCAGAATTGGGCACGCAGGCCCTTCTGACATTCTATCCTTCTTCTCTATTTCCTCTCATACATTCTTTCATTCAACATCACTTATGAAGCAAATTTTTGACAACAAAAGAACAATAAGCATTAAAACGCATGAAAAATAATCAATAACAAATGACTCGCTGAGACAATGTTTAACATGGGCATTATAAATACCTAAAAAATACCATATGAAGACGGCCAGGTGCCAATACATGTTATTGACTGTTACATTCTGTATTTGCAGGTTCCGCTCCATGATGGACATGAACATGCTCCCGGCTATGTTTCTTTCTGGTCATCTTGGCCAAAATGGTATGGGCAGCAATTTGATGTTACCAATGATGTTTGCAGGCGCTTTTTAAACAACCACGGACATTGTACAGCACACACGCAACCACATCAGAATCTATCACACATGTATTCTTGTCAGATTCTACTACAATCTTTTTCATTCACTATATAACTACAATTAATAAATGCCGTGGAATATACAAAACATTGTATTTGTGAATGATTTATCTGTGATTATTGTGAGTGCTGTGTTTGCTTTTTGGTACGGTCCAGCAAGGGCTACGTCAACCGACAGGGAAATAGCGAGCACATTAGTATTTCTCTCTCTCTCTCTCTCTCTCTCTCTATATATATATATATATATATATATATATATATATATATATATATATATATACTAGCTGACCCGGCCCGGCTTCGCCCAGTCCTTGGTGGGGAGCATCTCATTTAATTCATATAAGTAGTCATATAAGTTCCCGTTCCCGTCTGTCTGTCTGTCTGTCTGTCTGTCTGTCTGACCCGGCCCGGCATTGCCCAGCTCCTGGTGTGGAGCATCTCATTTAATTCATATAAGTAGTCATATAAGTTCCCGTTCCCGACTGTCTATCTGTCTGTCTATCTGTTTGTCTATCTGTCTGCCTGACCCTGCCCGGCTTCGCTCAGCCCCTGATGGGGAGCATCTCATTTAATTCATATGAGTAGTCATATAAGTTCCCGTTCCCGACTGACTGTCTGTCTGTCTGTCTGTCTGTCTGTCTATCTGTCTGTCTGTCTGTCTGTCTAATCATTTATTGGTTGCAGTTAGAACAACCTTAGATAAACGAAGACCAACTTGGTAATATATTAACTTGGGTAAATGGAGCAGCGGCAGCAGCAGCAGAAGAAGAAGAAAAAGGAGGAGTAGGAGCTGGGAGGAGGAAGAGGGAGGAGGAGGGAGGAGGAGGAAAGAGAGAAGAGGAGGATGGAGGAGGGAGAGGGAGGAGAAGAGGAAGAGGGTAGGAGGTGGAGGAGGGGAGAGGAGGAGGAGGAATATAACGCATATGCCTGCAGATTTAATAATGGCTGAGGTTGTTCCATGTCTTCTTAGAGTTGGCGACAGTGTAAAGAAATATAAAATCTTCAAACTTGATAGAGATAAGGTAACTATTATTTATTCATTCTTTAAGCAAAAAAAAGATGAGTTACAATGTTATGCATTATGCATTATTTTTATGAAAACTTTGAAAATGCCTTACAGATTGTATCATTATTTATTATAACTCATATGCCGGTACATAACTATGGACAAAGAGTTTATAAATCTTTGAAAACGATGCCACAATATGACTATAAGTTATACAGAAAAGTTATGCCCCTTGAAATAACTTTTACAGAGTTAAGTCCCCTGAAATAGATGAAATTATAATGAAAAATGAAATAATTTTGGGTAAGCAGCCGATTTCATACTAAAAAAATATGACAGTGGGCTGCGCTGGAATGAAAGGAAGACGTGTAAAAAATTTCATCTCAATGGGATGGGCCGTTCGCGAGCGCATTAGGGACATATAGACAGACAGACAGACGGACGGAGATCGCCTTTTATATATAAGATATACCCATCCATGTTGGGTTTTCCTCTTGTCCGCTTACTCGTTAGGCCTCCCTCCATATACATCTTTTCCAGACTCTACACGCCCAAAGTATTTCATTTCCCTCACTTTCGTTTGTCTTAATAACCACATTTCTTTGACAATGAATCCCTGTTGAACGGTTCAGTGTGTTCTCTATTTCGCCCATGCAGGAGGAGGAGAGGGAGGAGGAGGGAGGAGGAGGGAGGAGGAGGAGAGAGTAGGAGGAGGGAGGAGGCGGAGGGAGAAGGAAGAGGGAGGAGGAAGAGGGAGAAGGAGGAGGGAGAAGGAGGAGAAGGAGGGGGAGGAGGAGGGAAGAGGAGGAGGAGGGGAGGAGGAGGAATGTGAAGGGAGGAGGAGGGAGGAGGTAGAGGGAGGAGGAGGAGGGAGGCGGAGAGAGGAGGAGGGAGGAGGAGGAAGAGGGAGGAGGAGGAATGTGAAGGGAGGAGGGGGGAGGAGGGAGGAGAGGGAGGAGGAGGGATTAGGAGGAGGAGGGAGGAGTAGGGTGGAGGAGGAGGCAAGGAGGAGGGAGGAGGAAGAGGGAGGAGGAGGGAGAAGAGGAGGGAGGAGAGGAGGAGAAGGGAGCAGGAGGAGGATAGGGAGGAGGAGGGGAGAGGGAGGAGGAGGGAGGAGGAGGAGAGAGTAGGAGGAGGGAGGAGGCGAAGGGAGAAGGAAGAGGGAGGAGGAAGAGGGAGAAGGAGGAGGGAAGGAGGAGAAGGAAGAGGGAGGAGGAAGAGGGAGAAGGAGGAGGGAGAAGGAGGAGAAGGAGGGGAGGAGGAGGAGGGAAGAGGAGGAGGGGAGGAGGAGGAAATGTGAAGGGAGGAGGAGGGAGGAGGTAGAGGGAAGAGGAGGAGGAGGGAGGCGGAGAGAGGAGGAGGGAGGAGGAAGAGGGAGGAGGAGGAATGTGAAGGGAGGAGGGGGCTGGAGGTAGAGGGAGGAGGAGGGAGGAGGAGGGAGGTCTAGAGGGAGGAGGAGGGAGGAGGAGGAGGGAGGAGGCGGAAGAGGGAGGAGGAAAGGACGGGGGAGGAGGGAGGAAGAAGGGGGAGGAGGGAGGAGGAGAGATGAGGAGGAGGGAGGAGGAGGGAGGAGGGAGGAGGGAGGAGAGGAAGAGGGAGGAGAGGAGGAGGAATGAGAAGGGAGGAGGGAGGGAGGAGGTAGAATGAGGAGGAGGGAGAGAGGAGAGAGGGAGGAGGAAGGAGAGAGGGAGGAGGAAGGAAGGAGGGGAGGAGGAGGGAGGAGGAGGGAGGAAGAAGGAGGAGGAGGGAGAAGCAGGGATGAGGAGGAGGGAGGAGGAGGAAGAGGGAGGAGGAGGAATGTGAAGGTAGGAGGAGGTAGAGGGAGGAGGAGGAGGGAGGAGGAGAAGGGAGGAGGAGGGATGAGGAGGAGGGAGGAGGAGGGATGAGGAGGAGGGAGGAGGAGGAAGAGGGAGGAGGAGGAATGTGAAGGGAGGAGGAGGAGGGAGGAGGAGGAGTGAGGAGGAGGAGATGGAGGAGGAGGAAGGAGGAGGGGAGGAGGGAGGAGGAGGAGGAGGGAGAAGAAGGAAGGAGGAGGAGGAAGGAGGGAGAGGAAGGAGGGAGAATGAGGAGGGGAGGAAGGAAAGAGAGGTGGAAGGGGAACGAACGAACGAACGAACAAACTTTATTTTCAAAGGGTTAAGAAGGAGGAGGAGGGAGGAGGAAAGAGGTAGGGGGAGGAGGAGGTAGAGGGAGGAGGAGGAGGAAGGAAAGGGAGGAGGAAGAGGAGGAGGAAGAGGAGGAGAAGGGAGGAGGAGGGTGGAGGGAGGAGGAGGAGGGAGAGGTAGGAGGAGGAAGAGGGAAGAGGGAGAAGAAGGGAGAAGGAGGAGGGAGGATGATGAGGGAGAAGGAGGCAGGAGGAGGAGGAGGGAGGCAGGAGGAGGAGGGATGAGGAGGGAGAGGGAGGAGGAGGGAAGATGAGGGAGGAGGGGGGAGGAGGCGGAGGGAGTAGGAGGGAGGAGGATGGAGGAGGAGGGGAGAGGAAGAGGGAGAAGGAAGAGGGAGAAGGAGCTAGGAGGGAGAGGGATGAGAGGGAGGAGGAAGAGGAGAAGGGTGGAAGGAGGAGGTAGAGGGAGGAGAAGAGAGGGGGAGAGAGTTCGCCATTCCGAATTCATACTCGTCTAGTTCTTCCCTTCTACACGACTGTAGATAACTTCTAACACATAAAAAGATGAATTGTTATTGCATATTGCCGTGGCATGGAGGAATATCAACAGCAGAGTTGATCCAAAAAACCAAAGACTGAGATCTACGGAGAGCCATGAACGCCTACGCCAGCCGGCACGGCACTTGATGATGATGATTGCCGTGTGACGATTCTGTGTAGTCACGTCATTTTCTTCCCTTTCCCTAGCGTTTTGGTTCGGGGATTCTTTCATCATCATCATCATATATTTACGTACGTATTTTGGGAGGGGGAGGAGGGAGGAGGAGGAAGAAGAAAAAAAAACTATGACAGTTGACAGCTCTGGAATGAAAGGAAGGCGTGTAGAAAATTTCATCTCAATCGGATGGGCCGTTCGCGAACAAATAAAGGACATACATATTTACATACATACATATATACATACATATTTACATACATACACTTTGTTTTATATATATATATATATATATATATATATATATATATATATATATATATATATATATATATATATATATATATGTATGATATGTTGTGTGTGTGTGTATATATATATATATATCATTGTCTTGATTGTAGACAATGAACAGGAACTGCAAAATTTAGTAGATTACGGAAGATAAGACAACCTACCTCTCTCAAGAAATTGAGGATGCTTTCCAAGAGAAGAAGCTGGTGCTTGCGGCATGGATAGATTTGAAGAAAGCCTTTGACAAAGTCTGGAAAGAAGGTCTGATGAATAAACTGAGAAACTGCAAAGTCAATGGAAGAATGTACAAATGGGTGAAAGCATACTTGCACAACAGAAGAGCCCGAGTACAGATAGACGGACTCAAGAGCAAGAAAGTACTACTGCGTCACGGTGTTCCTCAGGGCGGAGTCTTGAGCATGAGTCTTGAGCATGAGTCATGAGCTTCAAGTATCAAGATTCCCATAAACTCTGATATTCCCTCTGTCCATTTACATATTCAACCTCTTCTTCTGGTTCCATTTAGTATGTACATCAATGCTTGTTGTGTTATACTGTTGGTTGGTCAAACCTTTCAACTTGTTTTCTGATGAAATCTAGCGCTGCTTAACCCCTACTTTAGTCCTGATTCCTTAATTTCTGATTGTATCCCTTCTTCATAAATTGAGTATTCCCAGGAATCAAATGTGTTTAATTATTCTTTTCTCTTTTTCTGTCATTGTCCCGGGACACTGTCCAGGTTGATAAAACATAGAAGAAGAAAGATAGCCAATAAAGTGAATCCTCTGTTTATTATTCAGGCTGCCAACAGCCTCTAGGGTTCCCTAGCAACTGATACTTCTACTCGATAAGAAAATGATTGTTACTATAACCTCTAGGCAACTAAAGGAATGCAAAGAAGACAAGGGCAATGGATCTGACTTGAACATGCAGGTCACAGAAATCATAATCTTTACTTACAGACACTCACAATTACAGAACGACTAGTAGTCGGACTAACATGGCAGCTAAACTTGACGTTAGTCTAAAGAGGTAAAAGACAAGAATATCAGCTTAATTGCACCATGTTTATCACACATGGCACGAGCTATTTCTGCAGGGCGGTCTGTCGACAGCTCCACAGCTTCAGCAAAGACCCACCCGGAGTCTCAGAAAAAATTGCACTTATGGACCGAACAACATAGTCCAAAATTGAACCCACAACCCTCGCAGCGTGAGGCAGGCAGCATAACCACTTCACCACGGAGACTCCCTACAGAATGACAGCTCAGTTTGATGCCAGTTAAGAACAATTTAACCAAGTTGCTAGAATGGGGAGGACATGGCTGCGGTTGTTTTATTCTGCCCTGAGAAAGGTTCGATTATGACTGCTTCAGCCAGGGACTTAATGTCACACTCGTTACCAGGTAGTAATCAATGAAGAGAAGTCAGCGTTACCAAAGAGAACTCGCTCTTAAACTTCCGGTGCACTGATGACAGCACAGGGGGATTATTTTCCACACTGGTCAGCTGGATTGAAACGTTGACTTCTCGTTCAGAAACCAGTGGCAAACTAAAAAATTGTGTTGCGTATCCCTTACGGGACGTTGCAGTCAACACCAGCATTTTCAGCTGCTGTTGATGTACTAGGCAAGTGTTACGTCAGTAGTTTGCCATTGCTTTCTGAACGACCGGCCCCTATACCTTTTTCGAAAAAATCAGCATCGCCGTTTCGAACCCGGGTATACGGGCTCACAAACCGCGTTCGCAAGCCCTTAGTGGCAAACTACAGAATGTAAAATTGCCTAGAAAATCAACCGGAGGGTTGGGGTTGATCACAATGTCCTGATAAGGACATGAGACATTAAAAAATAAATCATTGGAGATAACTGAGGAATTTGTGTGGCCAGATATAGGAAAATATCTAAAAAAAATAAAATAAAATAAACCATTGAAGATAACTGAGGAAATTTGTGTGGCCAGATATAGGAAAATATCTCCCCCAAAAAATAAATCATTGAAGATAACTGAGGGATTCATGTGGCAAGATACAGGAAAATATGCCCGAACAAAAAAATTCATTGAAGATAAGTGAGGAATTTATGTGGCCAGATATATGAAAATATCTCCGAAAAAAAAAAAAAAACCATTGAAGATAACTGAGGAATTTGTGTGGCCAGATATAGAAAAATATCTCCAAAAAAAAAAATAAACCATTGAAGATAACTGAGGAATTTGTGTGGCCAGATATAGGAAAATATCTCCGAAAAATATAAATCATTGAAAATAACTGAGGGATTCATGTGGCCAGATAAAGGATAATATTCTCTCCCCCCCCCCCCCAAAAAAAAAAAATAATCCATTGAAGATAATTGAGGAATTCATGTGGCCAGATATAAGAAAATTTCCCCCCAAAAGATAAACCACTGAAGATAACTGAGGGATTAATGTGGCCAGATATAGGAAAATATCCCTGGGAAAAAAATATCATATAAATGAATAAGTTTTCTCATATGTGGGTGAAAAACAGGAGAAGATGAAAAACAATAAATGAATGAATGTGTAGAAGAGGAAAGACAGTCAATAAATGAATGGGAGTGTAGAAGAGGAAAGAATTAGTATCAATGAGTAAATGACTCAGCATACAATTACAAAACAACAAACACAAAATCATAAAGCACAACAATACATCAATAATTTCATCCCCAAGTATTTATTGACAGAGTCAGTGACCGCACCATGTGACTCTATGTACAATTTGAACCAACTAATCAGAAGAGTTCAATAAAATGACATCAGGACACTGCTAAACAAATGACATTACCAGTGCTACACAAATGACATCACCATAGCCTTAAACAAATGGCATGTCTACACAGATTTAAACAAATGACACCACAATGCTAAATGAATCACCTCAAGATGTTCAAAAAATGACACTACAAGTCCTAAAGAAATGATACCATCACAGTGCTAACCAAATGATACTACCCTTTCCTTGAACAAATAAAACCAACCCCTATCTTTCAACAAATGACACCATCCCATCTTTTAACAGATGAAACTACCTCATTGTTAAACAAATTTCATTGCAAATGACATCACCCCAATGTTAAACAAATTTCATTGCTGGTGTTAAACAAATGACACCACCCCATCTTTTAACACAAGGCACCATCCCTTTTTAAACAATTACATTGCTGGTGCTAAAAATGACACTAACACATTGTTAAATTAGATTGTTGGTGCTAAACAAATGACACTGCCCCATCTTTGAACAAATGACACCACCCTATCTTTGAATAAATGACACTACCCCATCTGAATAAATGACACAACCCCATCTTTGAACAAATGACAATACCCCATTGTTAAATTACGTTGCTGGTGTTAAACAAATGACACCACCCTATCTTTGAATAAATGACACAACCCCATCTACATCTGGTGCTACACAAATGACACCACACAGTCAAACAAACATCGCTCCAATGTTAACAAATGACACCACTAAGCAAATGACATCACCGCTGTGTTAAGCAAATGACATCACCACTGTTTTAAGCAAACAACATGGCTGAATGACAGCTGAGCTACTCTCCATCAGTGATGGTGCAGTGGTTAGCCAGCATGCCTACTAGCCCAGTAGTCATGTGTTCAAATACCCCTACAGTAGGAATTTAACCAAAAACTGACTTGCTGGACTTAGCCTAAAATGAGTGCCGGGAAGTGTTCCGGACAATAAAGATGGCCGACGAAAGGCTGACCATATCACTCATCTTGTTCCGATGGGTCTATAAAATATGGGGCTTGTATCATAAACCCAACATACCTCAATGTGTGGGGAAAGGTCTAGAAGGGTCTAGACCCGTGTATGCAGCTATATCAAAGATAATTGATTACAATTGCAGGATGCTAGGAATGGTGAAGCACAAGATAAATCAACATGTGAGTTTTCAAATGGCAACTCTCTCATATCATCTAGCACTACGAGCAGGCCTCACAGAACTTTGGGCTACACATAAAATGCTCAGTCTTCCTTTGTAATTGCCTACAAGTATGCATGCTGATATTTAATTATATTTTCGAGTGACGACCTGGGGAAAGGTATTAAAGACAAGAGGCTCAACTTCACTGCACCGGATGTGGTGAAACAGCTCTCATATGGTTCTGACATCTTTTCGCAGAGTGGCCCGCAAAAAGCACCCCACAGAGCATGAACTCTGTAGCCCCAGCGCTGAACCCTAGAAGTCTAAAAATAAAAGTTGCAATTGTGTACCAAATGATGACGTCCAGAAATGAACCTGGTACAATCGTAATGCAGGGCAGACAGCTTCCCCACTTGGTTACGGTGACCCCTGATAGACTATCAAAAGAGGCATAGCTTGCATTTTTGGGCCAGTATTTCTAAACGTTCATTTTCAGATGCCAGTTTGTACGAGTGGCAGGTAACATTAACAGAACATTTTGTTTCATGTTGTTCAAGTTATAGTTTTTAACATTCCCGTCACAACCAGGTATAGACCTAATGCAGCTTTCACAACAATGTAAAAAAGACTAAGCTTTTTAAAATTTAACAAGAATTAAATTATCCTGACCCAAAAAAATGGGAACAACCTCACAAGCTTCATAAAATTCGTCCTAGTTTACCTGTTGTTTCTACAGTTATTTTAGTTTGTAGGTTTTTTCTTCTGCTTCTCATTAAACTCCTTTATGCTCATGGCTCTCCTCATTAATTTAACTATGTTATTTCTGAGACTCTCCTGTGGTATAATTGGTTAAAATTCCAGCGATGTTTTGACATTTAGTCTAACCATTTTATAAACAGGAGAGACCTGGAAAGGATTCTTTAAAATAATGTAATCTTTAATGAAAGAAGAAGAAAGAAAAAAAGCTCTGTTGGAAAATCTGTGAAGTGATTACATGTACAAGAAAAACTGTACACAATGTCCTCTGAAAAACTCTTACAGCATAAACAAAACATAAGAAAACAGCACAGACAAAGTAGTGTTAGGGTAAATAAAAAATAAATCCTTAGCCACTCATGGTGGCCCTGATCATCAGTCATGGCTCCACATGGCACTGTGGCACACAGTTTGAAAGCCACTGCCAAGTGGGGGATAAAACTATATGTTAATATTTGTAGATGATAAAACTACAACATGCAGTGTCTACTTGGGATTACACAGTAACAGCAACTTTACTGAGGAATAAGGCTATACGGCTACTTACTGTAATGAATAAGTCTAATTTATTTAGAGAATTTGACAACTGTAAATTTCTGTGGAGGATAAAACTAATTTTGCGTGGGATAAAGTTAATTTTTATAAGGTATAAAAACCATGTTAATTTCTAAAAGGGATGAAACTATAAGTTAATTTCTACAGGGACTACGACTGTAGGTTAATTTCTATCAGGGATAAAGTTAATTTCTACAGTGGATAAAATTGTAAGTTAATTTCTACAGAGAGTACAAGTGTAGGTTCATTTCTACAGGAGATGAATCTATAAGCTAATTTATATAGGAGATAAAACTACATTAATTTCAACAGAGAATAAGCTATAACAATTCATTTTCATAAGAGTTAGGCCAATTTTTGTAGGCGATAAAACTATAAAGGTTAATTTGTGTAGATTTATGCTTCATGCGTAAATCTGAGAAAGAAAAAAAACCCATAAGATTATGTTAGCCAAGAGGGTTTGACTTTTGTGGACGATGGTCCCTTTAAGAAAGCTCAAAATGTCACTTTACAACAAGTGTCTGGCACAGCCCTGGAATAGTAAGGCATTGTGGTTTCATACCCATCACAGCACTTCGTAACGCTACCATATTTTAATCTCTGTTCATTAGATTATAACTTATTCCCCCCACTCAAGTAGATTATAACATTATACACTTTCCCTTATGAATAAAATTAGTTGAACTGCGGTAAAGCTGAGAAAAAATAAACAATACATAAAAAACATGAATTATAAGACAGCTTACAAAGCATAATTAAGGAAAACTAAGGATGTTACCTTCATTAGCAAACAAACATAAGAAAACACAAAACACATGTAAATCACAGAGATGACACTGCAATGACTACATTGATGCATTTGGTTAGTATGTTTGAAAGTAGTTGCTGTAATGTCTTCTTCGTGTTTATATGTTGAGCTTTCTTATGTTTGTTTGCTGATAAAGATTTGTCACAGCAACATCCTTTATTTTCTGTAATTGTGGTTTATAAAGCTGCCATATACTTCATGCTTTTTATATTGTTTGCATTTTCCCTTAGTGTTCTGTTCAATAGAATATAACATGCTCTTTCACAGTATTTGCAACATCAAATTACAACCTATTCTTATTTTGTTGCACAGTTCACCAGAGTGTATCCAGTTCTCATTGTGTTTTCACCAGAGAACAAGCAGCACTCCCTCAGTGTTCAGGGTATACCCTTGTGCGTTGAAGTATAACCAGTTCCCCCATGTATTCAAAAGAATATAAACAGTTCTCTCTCCATGTTCACAAGAGTATAACCAGTTCTCCCTCTATATTCACTAGAGTATAACCAGTTCTCTCTCGAGGTTCACTAGAGTATAACCAGTTCTATCTCCATGTTCACTATAATATAACCAGATCTCCCTCTATATTCACTAGAGCATAACCAGTTCTATCTCCATGTTCACTAGAGTATAACCAGTTCTCTCGCCATGTTCACTAGAGTATAACCAGTTCTCTCTCCATGTTCACTAGAGTATAACCAGTTCTCTCTCCATGTTCACTATAATATAACCAGATCTCCCTCTATATTCACTAGAGCATAACCAGTTCTATCTCCATGTTCACTAGAGTATAACCAGTTCTCTCGCCATGTTCACTAGAGTATAACCAGTTCTCTCTCCATGTTCACTAGAGTATAACCAGTTCTCTCTCCATGTTCACTAGAGTATAACCAGTTCTCTCTCCATGTTCACTAGAGTATAACCAGTTCTCTCTACATGTTCACTAGAGTATAACCAGTTCTCCCTCTATATTCACTAGAGCATAACCAGTTATATCTCCATGTTCACTAGAGTATAACCAGTTCTCTCTCCATGTTCACTAGAGTGTAACCAGTTCTCTCTCCATGTTCACTAGAGTATAACCAGTTCTCTCTCCATGTTCACTATAGTATAACCAGTTCTCCCTTTGTGCTTCAGAATATAACCAGTTCTCTCTTGATGTTCACTAGAGTATAACCAGTTCTCCCTCTATTCATCAAAGTATAACCAGTTCTCCCTCTGTTCATCAGAATATACACAGTTCTCCCTCTATATTCACAATAGTGTAACCAGTTCTCTCTCCATGTTCACTAGAGTATAACCAGTTCTCTCTCCATGTTCACTATAATATAACCAGATCTCCCTCTATATTCACTAGAGCATAACCAGTTCTATCTCCATGTTCACTAGAGTATAACCAGTTCTCTCGCCATGTTCACTAGAGTATAACCAGTTCTCTCTCCATGTTCACTAGAGTATAACCAGTTCTCTCTCCATGTTCACTAGAGTATAACCAGTTCTCTCTCCATGTTCACTAGAGTATAACCAGTTCTCTCTACATGTTCACTAGAGTATAACCAGTTCTCCCTCTATATTCACTAGAGCATAACCAGTTATATCTCCATGTTCACTAGAGTATAACCAGTTCTCTCTCCATGTTCACTAGAGTGTAACCAGTTCTCTCTCCATGTTCACTAGAGTATAACCAGTTCTCTCTCCATGTTCACTATAGTATAACCAGTTCTCCCTTTGTGCTTCAGAATATAACCAGTTCTCTCTTGATGTTCACTAGAGTATAACCAGTTCTCCCTCTATTCATCAAAGTATAACCAGTTCTCCCTCTGTTCATCAGAATATACACAGTTCTCCCTCTATATTCACAATAGTGTAACCAGTTCTCTCTCCATGTTCACTAGAGTATAACCAGTTCTCAGCTACATGTTCACAGGAGAATAACTAGTTCTCCTTCTGTGTTCATCAGAATATAATTAGTACTCCCTTCATGTTCACTAGAGTTTAATCAGTTCTCCCTCTAGTTCACCAGAGTACAACCAATTCACTAAAATGTAACCAGTTCTTGCTCTGTGTTCACTGGAGTATAACACATTTTCCTTATGTGTTCAGTTCACCAGATTATAACATGCTCTCATGCTGTGTTCTTCAAAGTATAACACATTCTCCCTCTCTGTTCACCAAATTACTAGTTGTATCTCTCCTCTACATTGATTATGAAGTAACATTGAGCATTTCTAGGAACAATACACAGAGTACAAGCATAACCAAATTTGAAGAGATAAGTGCACACATTTCAAGCCCTAGTGCTGGTCTCAAATAAGAATACACGAACAAGCATAACTGACTATGGATCAGAAACACGGACAACCACTAAAACAATTACAAAAAAACACTACAATCATTCATTAAATGGTGCCTGCGCCAAACAAGACGAAAACGGCATGATAGAATCACCAATGTGGAGCTCATGAAGAAAAACAAACACCAGTGAGCCTATCTATGAGTCAAGAGGCGAAAAAAGATCCTGGCGCTGGGTTGGGCAGGCATTGAGACAACCTGAGAATTAGTACAACTAGAAAGGTCTTAGACTGGAGCTCACAAGGCAAAAGAAACACAGGAAGAGCTAAAGACACACGGAGAAGAGAAGTAGAAACACAGGAAGAGCTAAAGACAGGGAGAAGAGAAG
This sequence comes from Cepaea hortensis, assembly GCA_963921405.1. NCBI lineage: Eukaryota > Metazoa > Mollusca > Gastropoda > Stylommatophora > Helicidae > Cepaea > Cepaea hortensis. The sequence goes on from OY992883.1 coordinate 20,523,752, forward strand.
TAGAAACACAGGAAGACCTAAAGACACATGTAGAAGAGAAGAAGAAACACAAGAAGACCTACAGACTCATGGAGAAGAGAAGTAGACACATACATGAACAATACTGGGAGAACACAGACTGAATTACAGGAGACAGCTAAAGATAGGAGGGCTTGGAGTGAATTGAAAGCCTTAAACCCTAATGGGGAGAAAAGGGCAAAAGAAGAAGAAGGAAACACAACTGAATCCAATGTGGCGAAAATAACATTTAAGGCATTAACCCTTTACAGGGCAGACGCTTGTCCATTTTTTAGCCCTGAACGGGCAAGATTTTTTCAGATTTGGTAAAATTTCGGGTCATGTTAGTAAAACCAAAATGCTGCTGATCTAAAGTGACAAATTTCACATTTCTAGTTTCAGTAATACTTTTCTAATAACACTACAACAGTAATTGCATCTCATTAATCTGAGGAACAAGTGTGATCATTCTGGCCTAAGTTAAATTCCTTAGTGCTGCTATAAGACTGATAATGATTGGATATAAAGTGATGAATGTGACATGCATTTCAATGTCTAGAGGCAATTATGACATATATTTATTTCATTGTCAAGTGACGAATGTGGCATGCATTTCAATGTCAAGTGACATATATTTCTCACAATACAATCATTTTACATGTGAAATGGACAAACAAAATTCATAATAACAATAATAAAAAGAAACATGCAAAATGTAGTGGAGTGATGCTTCAATTATCGAAGGGTAATCTGAACAGAGTTCACCCCTGCAGTTATGTCCGTGTTTCTAGGCACGGACATGCATGAGATGTCTTAATGTATTGCACAGAGGCAATGGTTGTGTATGTTTATATGTGTTTGCGGCCTGAACTTATATCATCATCAAGTGCCATGCTGAAAAGTGTGGACGGTCATGTTTCGCAACCTCACATGATCACCAGAGTTGTGGATTTGCTCTGTAATTTTATCTCAACAATGCCACATGACCATGAATTCAGTTATTTACTTCTCTGCCTTCCCCTTGTTCTTTTCCCCTAAATCTTGACAGTTGCCACCAAGCTCTCTGGTTTCTTTCTTCTCATAACATGTCCAAATAATTTTGACTGTAAACGTCTAATTCCTCAAATCAGTTTAGTTTTCATCTGTTTCTTGTAGGACATGCTGATTGATTTTTCTGCCTGTCCATGGTATTCTTTACATTTTCCTCAGAAACCACAATTCCACTGCCATTAGATAATATATTTCGTGGAGGTGATGAAGTAAGCCACTTTATCATTCGAAGATGAAACCGACAATGAACAAATAAAAAGGGAAAGGAATTTGGTTCAACTACAGACATCTTACCCCGCAAACAAAACTACAATAACAAAATGAGAAAAAGAAGACAGCCCAGATGTTAATTAATTACACAAAATGATGCAATTGAGCAGTGTAATATCAACGGCATAGTCCTGGAACTATTATAATAAAATGAACATGCAATAAATATTAAACATGACAAGGCAAGGCTCCACTGATGCTGGCACAATATCTCTTTACTGTAAAATTACTTGGAAACGGTCGAAAGAAGCCCCAAAACTGTGACAAAGAACAATCATGGCTAGTGTATGTGTTGAGTGTAGAAGTCTGAAGCACAAGTTCCCAGTTGTGTGTGTGGGGGGAGGGGGGATGTTTCTGTGACCACATAATAGACCAACAAGCCCTGGCTTGATGTGATCTTAGAGAGCAAATGTGTAAATGAGACAGTAGGTGTAAAGGGGACAGGTGATGTAAATGGGACAGGAGGTGTAAAGGGGACAGAGGGTGTAAAGGGACAGAGGGTGTAAAGGGGACAGAGGGTGTAAAGGGGACAGAGGTTGTAAAGGGAACAGAGGTTGTAAAGGGAACAGAGGTTGTAAAGGGAGCAGAAGGTGTAAAGGGAGCAGAAGGTGTAAAGGGGAAAGAGGGTGTAAAGGGGAAAGAGGGTGTAAAGGGAACAGAGGGTGTAATGGGAACAGAGGGTGTAAAGGGAACCAAGGTTGTAAAGGGAACAGAAGGTGTAAAGGGGAAAGAAAGTGGAAAAGTGGAAAAAGGTATAAAGGCAAAAGAAAATACAAAGGAAAAAAGATGATAAGGGAAAAGATGGTGTAAAGGGGAAAGAGGGTGTAAAAGAGGAAAAATGTGTAAAGGCAAAAAAAAATACAAAGGAAAAAAATGATAAGGAAAAAGATAGTGTAAAGGGGAAAGAAGGCATGACCAGGAAAGGAAGGTAATGAGGAAAGAAGAATGGGGAGAAGAAAATGTAAAGGGGAAAGAAGATGTAAAAGGAAAATAAGGTGTAAAGAAGAAAGAGAATGTAACAGGTGTAAGAAGGCGTTAGGGGGAAAAATATGTAAAACAGGAAAGAATTTTTTTTAAAATGTTGCATATCCCGTACAGGACGTTGCAGTTAATAACAGCATCTTTCAGCTGCTGTTGATGTACCAGGCAAGATTACGCTCTGTAGTTTGCCACTGCTTTCTGAGCGACCGGCTCACATACCCCTGTAAGTAACCAACATGGCATGATCCGCTACCGAATCTCTTGCAGCTGCGTTACTCCCAAGAATATACGGGATTACGGAGAAAGACATTAACACCTACGCCATGGAGACCGGCGGAAAGAAATTACAGATGGAAAAAATGTAAAGAGGAAAGAAAGTGTAAAGAGGATGGAGTAATTATAGGCAGCTTTCAATCTTCAATGTAAATTACACTATGTGTATAGTGTCCTGCAACATATATCTCCTGTCCCACTTTACGAGTGCTAATCAACAGCTACTGACTCACCAATATACTGAGAATGCTGAATGGTTCTGTTACAGTACAAACATGACAACAAATAAACATCTAGTAATTCCCCTTGTCAGTATTTAATGATCTTAAACCAATGATGAAAGGCCACTATTTGGGGGCAGACAGTTCACTGCATTCATGACAGATAGCTGTGTTTTACATTTACCAAAATTTCAACCGTTACTTTTGTGCTGATTATACTTTTGAAACATATCCTTCAAAACATGGATGTAGTTTTGAAAACAAAATATGAAACAAACTATCATTCCACTTTAACACTAAGCAAAACTGAGAGAGAAAATATTGCACCAAATATAGAGAAATGCACATGTTCTGAAGAAGTTAATGTAGGTCAGCTACGGAATAAATGTCATTTATGAGATAACACAAGTAAACTACTTGAACAAACCAGCACCTATTTACATGCCAACCTTGCATACTATGCTGGGCCATAATTTCCATGACAAAGTGGCACACATAAAGTCAGAGAATCAGATTCATGTCGGCTGCCTTGACTTTCTGAGACCCCCTGGTGCCTACTGAACAAAGCTGGGTTGAACCGCAGAGAAAAAAAAAATCAGATAAAAATTCAACCCTGCCAGTTCTGGGGATTAAATCCAGGAACATCGTTTTGGTAGGTGAGTGCACAAACCAAAAAAAAAAATAAGATCAGCAAAGTTTAGCTTAAAACAGGTTGGTGCGCCTGAATCGTTAATTTATTTTTGTTACCTAGCGTGTATTCTGGAGGCGGGTAGTAATATGGTTAGTGTACTTGTTTATCATCATAGTGGGTGTGGGATCAAACC